>JAZKJV010001751.1:0-50917 GCA_037367405.1 Ottelia alismoides | reverse complement strand
TCGAAGGCCTGCTCCTTCAAGATCCATTCAAAATGGGCTACCTCGGAGTCAAGAAGATGGTCGAACACTTGGGCGGAAAATCTCCCTGAAAAGAAGATCGACTCGGGCGCCGTTTTTGTAGAAAAAGCCAACATGGAAAGCGAAGAAGTGAAGGCTGTTCTGCCTAAACAATAACTCGCCATCATGCTCTCTGTCACTGGGGTCAGCCACGCTTTCGGAAGCACGGTCGCGCTCTCTGGGGTCGGCTTTCAGGCTGTCCCCGGACGCGTTCTTGCGCTGGTAGGAGAAAACGGCAGCGGAAAATCGACCCTAATGCGCGTGCTCTGCTCAGAACAAATTCCTGATTCTGGAACCGTGCACTGGATGGGAAAACCGCTATCTAACGTTCTGTTGGTTCACCAAGAACTCGCACTTTGCCCCCATCTCTCCGTGGCAGAAAATATCTTTCTTGGGCGATTAGGCAGCCTGCTTGTCAAGGGAAAGCAACTTAGCCAGAGCGCCCGAAATGTGTTAAAGGAGATCGGCTTCGAAGAAATAAACCCAGATGCCCAAGTAGCCGATCTGCCTGTTTCCCAACGACAAGTTGTCGAAATCGCCCGAGCCGAAGCGCGCGGAGCCGATGTCATACTGCTCGACGAGCCGACCAGTAGCCTGACCGAAGTCGATAAATCAAAACTCTATCAGCTGATTCGAGTTCTGAAAGAACGAGGAAAGCTTGTCATCTTTGTCTCGCACTTTCTCGAAGAAATTCGGGCCGTAGCCGACGACATTCTCATCCTCCGCGATGGCGAAAAGGTTTACCAAGGCGAAATAGGTTCCTTAACCGATGCACAAATCGTGCGACATATGGTCGGTCGAGAAGTGTCAGAACTGTTCCCGAGATCATTAAGAACCCCAGGCGAAGAAATCGTCAGCCTGCAAGCGCTGGTTGGAAACGGAAGCATGCCTCAGGCCACCTCCCTGGCACTACGAAAGGGAGAAGTGTTCGGGCTGGCTGGCCTCAACGGAGCCGGCCGAACTGAACTGGTGAGAACAGTGGTCGGACTGCGAAAAGGCTTTCCGGAACCGTTAGCATCAAGGCGCTCGTGAATCCCGATATCCGATCCGCATGGCATTCTGGCATCGGCTTCGTCAGTGAAGAGCGAAAATCAGACGGGCTCCACCTACAGCAATCCGTGCTAGAAAATGTCGCCCTGCCAAGCCGAATCGGCTGGAAAGTTGGCTGGAAGCAAGAAGCCCGCTCGGCGGAAGGATGGATTCAAACCCTCGGCATCAAGTGCGCTGGGCCGCAGGCAACCGTCGCCAGCCTCAGCGGAGGAAACCAACAGAAGGTGGCGTTTGCTCGTTTACTGCAATCCAACTGCGACATCCTGATCTTGGACGAGCCAACCCGGGGGGTAGATGTCGCTAGCAAGGCAGAAATCTATCGCCAAATTGATCTCGCTGCGGCGCGAGGATGTACGGTTCTCCTCACCAGCAGCTACCTGCCCGAACTGCAAGGAACATGCGATAGAATCGGCGTCATGAATCGAGGCAAGCTGGTCGGAATCCACCCCGCCAACGTCAGCGCGGAAGTCTTGCTGAAGGAGATGGTGGCGTGAAAAGACAAACGTCCCTGATCGGTATCGCGATTAGCCTGATCGTGGTCTACGGAATTTTCGCGATTCTGAAGCCAGCAACATTTTTTAACTCCCAGCAACTTTGAGACTCTGTTTCGGCAGTCGCTTGTCGTTGGATTCGGCGCGATTGGACTGACCTACGTCATCGTAAGCGGTGGAATAGATCTTAGCGCAGGTGCAGCGGTTGCTCTGAGCACGGTCGTTGCCGCGAAGGTTCATAACCTGACCGGAAAACGGTTGGATGGCAATACTTGCTTGTCTTTTTACTGGTGCCCTATGCGGACTATTCAACGGCATCTTCAATATCTCGCTCAAGGCAGGACCATTTATTGTCACGTTGGTCACCATGCTCGTGTTTCGCGGTATTGCCAAGGGCGCGTCTGGAGAGCAGCCGGTTTACCTATCCGATTCCACCTGGCTTGGAAGCCTTACCGGGCACTGGGCCCGGAATCGAAATGGCAAATTCTGCCCATCGGCGCGTGGATCTGGCTAGTCGTGCTCGCCATTGCCAGTTGGTCTATGCGGCATACCGTTTACGGTCGAAACGTCGTCGCCACAGGGTCTAACGAGGCCGCCGCCATTGTGGCCGGAGTCCGCACTCATCAGGTCAAACTCGCGACTTATCTGTTGGCTGGGGCCTGTTTCGGCCTTGCCGCGCTGATGAACTTTTCGCGAACTCGAGCTGGAGACCCGACGACCGGGGTCGGATTGGAGCTCAACATGATCGCCGCAGCCGTCATCGGTGGCGCCAGTCTTAGCGGCGGACAAGGAAGCGTGTGGGGTGCCGCTTTCGGAGCACTCATCATGACGACAATTAACATGGGCTGTACCCAGATCGGAGTCCCAAACTGGGTGCAAGAAATTCTGACCGGAGTGATCATATTAGTCGCCGTTGCGATCGACCGATTCCGCAAAAATTGAGTCTGACCCAAGCACTTCTTTAGCAAAATACTGGCAACGTCAACAGATTGGTTCGGCTCGTGCGATGGCCGATATGTAGTCGAGGAATCCATGAACCTCACTATTTATCTGCTCATTCTCCTTTCCCCCCCGCAAGCCGAATTAGCACGGGTCGAGAGTCGTCCGCAACAGTCTGTCACCGCTATCGGGGAAGCAACTCCTACCAAGCGCTCGAATACGATCATCGTTCCCGCCAGCGCGGCCTCTACGCTCTCGGGCAAGCAACAGAACGCAAAGCCAAAATCGGTCAAAGTTAAACCGGTTAAGCTCAGCGCCGATTCCCTGTCCGTTATTCCAAGAATTCAGGGCCAACCCGCGCCCAATCCATACACGCTGAGTGACAATGGCAAAGTCGTGGTTGGGCAACTCGCGCCCGGCAATCCGTTCATTTTCTCAAGCGGCAAGATTCAACGATTCGGGGCAGGATGGCTCCACTCTCGATCCGTATGCTCAAGCGATCACGCCCGATGGCAAAGTTATTGTTGGAAGGTCCAACCTCCGCCGCCAAATGGCTCAAGACTGGCAACAGCTGGAGCAAGCAGTTACTGGGCAATCTCCCCGGAACCGACAATGGATTTGCGTATGCGGTCAACCAGTCAGGAAGTGTCATCGTCGGTATCTGCGAGGGACCCAAAAAGCGACTTGCCTTCCGGTGGACGCCAAAAGGAATCACGCCGCTGATCGAAGGAACAGAGAACGAAAAATTCATGCCCGTTGCAATCGACGCCAAAGGGGACTCCGTGCTAGGATTTTTCTCGGTTGAAGACCGCTTCTCGTCGGGAATCGTGACTAAAGGCAAGCTGATCGAGCTAACCGGGCCTAAGGCTGAGCCAAGCATTCCCGGCGACATTTCTGCAAACGGAGCGCGAGTGGGTGGCAGCTTTGTTCGCAATGGAAAACTCGGTCGCAGCTGTTTGGCAATTCAGTGCCGGTTCCGGAAAGCTCGTTTTTCAAGCGTCCGAGCCACGAACCAGTGGCATCACCACGCTGACGCCCCGATGGTGTCTTCGCTGGCGGATTTATCGAAGACCGCGCGACCATTTGGCACGTCCCCAGCGGACGCTCGTGGTCAATTGCAAGCCTCTTTCCAACCGCGCAAGGACGCAGTGTCGAGAATATCACCGGCATCACAAAGGTTGGAAAGACGCTCATCATGACCGCTTGGGGCCGCTTCAAAGAAAAAGACACGGGCTATATCTTGCGTGTCAATGTCCGATAGAACCAGCCAACTCACGTGCCCGATGTGTACGCGCTAAACATCAGCCGAATCTTTGGATCGGTGTTGTTCAGCACATCGATCCAGCGGATCGATGACCCGGCCCCTATACGACCGACCCAGCCAGGCCATCCCCGACCACACCGGCACGTCGGGAATTCGCCGCGAGGGCAAGACCTCGCCGTTGGCACCAACCAGCCTCGACCTCGATAAGCCTATCCAAATCCAGCACCTGATCTCTTGCGCCGTCTTGGTGACCAAGAAACTTTGCGAATCCCGTCGTTTGGCCCGGCGCAACGTCTTTGAACTCGACGAAAACCGATATCGGCCCCAGATACAGACTCCTGCAGCGTGAGTCGATGGACGGCTCGCCCGTCTTCGCGAATAACTTCGGACCACGTCCCGAGAACCCGGTCTCATCGAAATGGGAACAAGATCGCTAGAATCACACGGAGTTAAAGGGCTGCGATGCACGTACGAATCGATGTCATCCGAGCCGAGTGCAATCAGCGCCATTGCCTGACCGGGAAGTTCCACGAGCAAGCGGTCTCTCTGAGCCTGAACCGGGAGCTGAGTTGGATCCGGAAACGCGTCCGTAAACAACACTTTGGCTCGTTCCACGTTAGTCAATCGCAGGCTGATCTGCTGAGAACCTAGGTTTGGGTTCACCAAATAAACAACCCGTTCGAACCTCCACCTGTCAGCGCTCCGTGGAAAGGAACCGTGCCCCGGCTCGCCGTCATAGGCGCTAAAGAACTTCGTCTCAAGTCCTTTCGAAACCGCATCAAAGTAAATCTCGCGAGCTTCTCTCATGCGGTGCCAGTCGGCGTCAGCGAGCAGGCGAGGGTCGCCATAGAACAGATCGCGTCCGCCACCTCGAGCCAATTGGGCCACGTGCGTACGCCCAAACCCCGCTCGGCCTCGATAATTGCACGTATTCGTCGTGCCCGCAAAAACGCCATGATCTTCGATCCGGTGTATGGGGAACCCCTCTCGACACATCCGCCAAACTTGACGATCCCTGATACAAATCAACCCGAACGATGAAGTGCGGTCTGCGGAAATTCGCCTGGCTGAGGGTCCCCACTAAAAACGCCATCGACAACTTCTAGCTGGGCCAGATCCATCGCAATCGGCAATCCTGAGTGTGCGGGCTGCTCCATCGAGCCTCTCGTGAAGCCGGTATGGACTATGACGTGACTATCCGGATAAGCGCTTTTGAGGGCTGCGAATTATGCGCTTAAACGCAGAAACATTCTCTCGGTACGCCCTTGAGCACTGATCTCAACTCCCTCGGGAACTGAATACATATTGCCGAAATCGAACTTGAAAAACCGAACACCCCACTCGCCTGCTGCCTTCAAGAGATCTGCCAGCAAAGCGTCTCCATATGGACCTCGGCTTAGGCTGTAGGATCGACCATCTTTAGTGCGACTCTCTTGCCAGGCGGGAACATCGAACCTACTGCCGTTGACGCTGTACCAAAGACCCATGCTCATCCCATGATCGTGGAGTCGTTGCAAAAACGCCAGGGGACCGTTGGGCCACAGTTCAGGTTCAAAGTCACCGTGGCCCTTGGCCTTATCAAACCAAAAAGCGTCCAGATGAAAGATATCGAAGCTGACGCCGAACTCTCTCTTAACCTCAATCAGTCGATCAAGGGCTGCGGAGGCCAGCGATTCAGAAAGAAGAACGCTATCTCCAAGCTCATCGTGGAGCCCCCAGGTGCTATAAACGGCAAACGGCTTTTGCACGGCGAGAGTTTATGCCCATCGAGACACATATTAGCCTCAATAGAAAAAATCCTGATTGTGGAAATTCGCCACAACCAGGATCTTCTGAGTCAAACCGAGAGGAATTTCAGTCGATTTCTTGCCAGCTATCTTTAACCTGCTGGTTGGCTCGGCGGCGTACCTGACCATAAGTGCGTCCAGCTTCGCTCGTATTCGTCGCAGTTCTCTCTTCTACGCGAGTCGTCACCATGCGATCCTTCGCCATCTCTGCTCGGGCATGACCGACCAATCCAGCCGCTTCGCCGTTCCGCTTGATTGAAGCCTTGTCCCACAAATACAGAATAGGTGAAGCATTGAAAATCGACGAGTACGTTCCGGAAAGAATGCCGAATAGCATCATCGTCATGAAGAACTTGAGATCAGGAAGCGTCGTACCGAAGAAGATCAAAATCACGAGCGTGGCAATAACCGTACTCGACGTATTGAGCGACCTCGCAAACGATTGCCGAATCGATTCGTTCATCAGGTGAGCCAAATCCTCACCCACCTTGGCGCGCCGAAGGTTTTCTCGAATCCGGTCGAAGATGACGATCGTATCGTGAACCGAGAAGCCGATGATCGTCAGCATCGCAGTCAGGAACAATGCGCTCACTTCCCAACCCATAAAGAATCCGAAGATCGCGGCCAAGAACACGACGACTAAGATGTCGTGGACCAGAGCCAAAATCGCGGAAAGACCAAATTTCAGTCCCTGAGCAAAACCACCCACGCTGATACCGAATCGCAACGCCAGGTACACGACAATAAGCAGCGAAGACACAACTACTCCGTTGACGGCCCCAATCTGAACCTCTCGGGAGAGTGTCGGACCCATCTTGTTGAGGCCAATCGCAGTTGCATCCTTGATGCCTGCCTTCTCCGCAATAAATGTCTTGCGTGCCTCATCCGTCGGCAGTTCGTCGATCACCTTACTTGGCGGCACGGTGATGTAAACCACGGGTTGATTCTTTGCGCCTTCCGCCGACTTTACGTTGGAGCCCTTGAGACCAGCCTTCTCTAGGTTTTCAACAATCTCCTTCGCATTGACCGGTGCCTTGACCGCGTAACCCGCTTCGGTACCACCCGTGAATTCCACGTTCAGCTTGAATCCGCCCATGAACGCAAACGGAACACCGATGAGCACCGTCACCAGCGAGATGATGAACCACATTCGCGGCTTGTCCACAATGTGCATCTGCTTCTTTTCGAGCGCAGCAAACCAGTTTCGATCCAGGGCGTACCACTTGGGATTGTTTGCGAGTCCAGAACCGACCAAGAAAATGAGCAAGCTTCGAGTAACCGTCACGGCCGTAAACAGAGAAATCGCAACGCCGACGATCAGCGTTATCGCAATCCCTTAACTGGACCGGTGCCCATGTTTGCCAACACAAACGAGGTTGATGATGGTGCACATGTTGGAGTCGAAGATCGCCGAAAAAGCGCGCTTGAAGCCCAACTCCAGCGAGCCGGTCAGGCTCTTGCCCGCTTTCATCTCTTCTTTGAATCGCTCAAAGACGAGGATGTTGGCATCCACCGCCATTCCCACCGAGAGAATAAAGCCGGCAATGGCAGCAAGACTGAAAGTCGCCCCCATCAGCTTAAGAACCGTCAGCGTGAACAGCGTATAAAGCGCAAGCGCAATCAGCGCGACAAAGCCCGGGAACGAGTAGTACGCGATCAAGAACAGCGCGATCACCACAAACGAGATCACACCGCGCCAACCAGCATCTTTTCGTACGCTGCCGAGCCGATTGTTGGGTTGACAACCTCGCTACCCAACTCTTCCAACTCAATTGGAAGACTGCCTCCGTTCAGTAGGTTGGTCAGATTTCGCGTGTAAGAAGGAGAAAAGCTGCCGCTGATGTACGCATTGTCGCTTAACTTCGCCGTTTTTTCTATGTGCGTCAGACTAAGAACGACGCCATCGAGGACGAACGCGATGTTCTCTTCCTTTCCCGAAATACTTTTCGGAGAAAGCGTCCGAGTTTGTCGGCGCCGGCCAGTGAGACCGGAATGAGGGGCGGAATCCATCTGCACCCGCAGGCTCGGCCAATGCTTCAGCCAAGTCATCTCCCGCCAAAATCGGAGGTCCCCAGGACCGAATAATTGCCTCATAGGCAGGGTTTCTTCGAACCGTCGGCCAGCCTAGGCTTGATCAAGTCATTGCTGGCTCGGCTTCGAAAGTAAACGACGGGGTCTGCGGTGTCGCCCGATTTCATGGTGAATACTGGGTGTCGGAGCGCTGCGGACTTCGGACCGTGGCTGCATGATAAAGCTCAATTCTCGCGCTCGATCCAATCTGTGCTTTCGCCGCATCAATATCGGTAACGCCCGGTAACTCGACGATTATTTGATCTGCACCCTTCGCCGCGATCACTGGTTCCGCTGCGCCCATCCCAGATGCACGGTTGGTCAAAAACACTGATGATCTTCGTTCGAGCGCCCGCGATTTCAGACTCGGTTGGACCCGACTTCGAGGTAGAGCCGCCAATTCCTGTGCTGGAATTGCCACTCTGCTTCTCCAACTTCATCCGATAGGTGATGCGAGTGCCACCCTTAATATCAAGGCCAAAAATAGCCTTACTGCTCATGAATGCCCAACCTGAAATCAGGCTGAGAGCTACGACAAACAGCAGAAACAAATAGCTTCGATTACGCAACAGTACGAACCTTTCCTACGGTGAAGGCGCAGCAGATCCCTGGGAGGCCTTCACCCAGATAACCTTCTGAGTATACCGAGCGACCAACAACCTAAAGCAAAAATGGGGCCGCTCCCCCAAAAAGCGGACCCCGAGTGGTCAAGACGTATGGATCTGTTCGGATCAGTCGCGAGCCCAGAACATGGGACCCGCGTCTTCAAAGATGACGGATTGCTTGAGGACGGCCAGTGCTTTGCGCAGACCTTCCATGCTGCTCATCAAGCCATCTTCATGCTCGATGCTCAGCACGTAATCATAGCCCACCATTCGCAGATTGCTGACAAAATCCTTCCACCATTCAATCCCGTGACCGTATCCCACGGACCGGAAGACCCATGAGCGTTGGAGGATGTCGCCGTAGGACTTGGTGTCAAGGTTGCCATTTCGACCTGCGTTGTAAGGGTCAATCCGCGTGTCTTTGGCGTGTACGTGTATAGCGCACCCTCCGCTCCCAGCTCTCGCACTGCCGCGATCGGATCAATTCCTTGCCACCAAAGATGCGATGGGTCAAAATTCGCTCCGATACTGTCACCAACCGCATTTCGGAGTTTCAGCAGTGTGTCGTTCGAGTAGCACACAAAGCCCGGATGCATCTCGATGCAGAACTTAACGTTGTCTCTTTCAACAGCTTGGCCTGTTCGGTCCAATAAGGAATGACGACCTCGTTCCACTGGTAATCCAGAATGTCGCGGAATTCGTCGGGCCAGGCACAAGTCACCCAGTTCGGATTGGTAGCAGTGGGGACTGTCACCGGGACAACCACTAAAACCCGTTGACGCACGGAACGCCGAGCAGTCCGGCCAATTTCACCGAATTAACAAACGCCTTATGGTGCTCGTCGGCAATCGACTTCACCGGGTGGATCGGATTGCCGTGACAAGAAAGCGCCGAGAGCATCAGTCCTCGACTCTCGATCTTGTTCATCAAGGCGTCGCGGTTCCGCCTTGCTCTCGATTAGCTTTTCGACGTCAAGGTGCGCTGCCCCGGGGTAGGCACCGGTCCCAATTTCTACCGACTGGAGCCCCTCGGCCACGCAAATGTCAAGCGCCTCATCCAGCGGCTTGTCTCCGAATAGAGCGATGAACAATCCGATTTTCATGGTCACTCGCTAGTTTGCCACGAGTCCCCGCCGATTTGTGTTGGCACAAAAAACTTGCCCCCAAAGACGACAGATGATTCGTCCGAACGACTTCAATGGGCTCCCAAAGACCGCAGGAACCGCCCTGATCTGGCAAGTGCTCTAAAGGCCACGCCACGCAGCATCGCTTCTTCCTGTGTAGCTTCTTACCCATCTGAAACAAGTGTCCCCCAAACGAACGTTAGCACTCTATGCGGTAGACTGCTAACACAGCGAGCCGGGTAACCGGTACCGCATTTTTCTCGAAAGGGACTACAAATGAACATCAAACCGCTTCACGATCGAATCATTGTCGAAGCTGCGCAGAAAAGAGGAGAAACGGCCGGAGGAATTATTCTTCCGGATACCGCTCAAGAAAAGCCGCAGCGTGGAAAAGTTCTGGCAGTTGGCCCCGGCAAAAGGCTGGACAGCGGCGCACTTGCCGAAATCGACGTTAAGGAAGGCGACCACGTTCTGTACGGCAAGTACAGCGGAACCGAAGTTCGCGTCGAGGGCAACGACTACATCATCCTTCGAGCGGATGACGTTTTGGCGGTGGTGAGCTAATGGCTGCAAAGGACATCAAATACACCGACGAAGCCCGCAAGTTCCTTGAGGCCAGGCGTCGATAAGCTCGCAAACGCAGTCAAGGTCACCCCTTGGTCCTCGCGGACGAAACGTCGTTCTTGAAAAGAAGTTTGGTAGCCCGACCGTCATCAATGACGGCGTGACCATCGCCAAGGAAATCGAAGTCGAGAACCGCTTCGAGAATATGGGTGCACAGCTCATCGAGAAGTTTCCAGCAAGACCAACGACACCGCCGGCGACGGAACCACCACCGCAACCGTTCTGGCCCAGGCCATCTTCAAAGAAGGTATTCGAAACGTCGCTGCGGGTAGCAACGCCACCCAGATCAAGGCAGGCATCGACGCTTCCGTTCAGGTCGTTGTCGATAAGCTCGCCGAAATCAGCAAGCCAGTCGATGGCGAGGCCGACGTTGTTCGCGTCGCCACCATCTCTGCAAACGATGCTGAACTAGGAGTTCTGGTCGGAGAACTGATCAGCAAAGTCGGTAAGGATGGCGTCGTTACCGTCGAAGAGTCCAAGTCGACCGAAACCACCTACGAGCAAGTAGAGGGTCTCCAGTTCGACAAGGGATTCATGTCGCCCTACTTCGTCACCGATCCCCAGCGTATGGAAGTCGTTTACGAAGAGCCGATGATCTTGTTCCACGAGAAGAAGATTGCCAGCGTACAAGACCTGGTTCCGCTTCTGGAAAAGGTTCTGCGAATGGGTCGCCCGTTCATCATCATCGCTGAAGACCTAGAGAACGAAGCGCTTGCGACCCTGGTTCTTAACCGAATCCGAGGCAGCCTGCCCGTCGCCGCTGTCAAGGCTCCTGGCTTTGGCGACCGACGCAAGGCCATGCTGGAAGATATGGCAATCCTGACCGGCGGTCAGTTCGTCAGCGAAGATTTGGGCATGAAGCTGGAGAACATCACTCCTGATCTGCTTGGTAGCTGCCAGCGAATCGTCATCACCAAGGAAACCACGACCATCGTTGGTGGAAAGGGTGACAAGGCTCGCATCGACGGCCGATTGAAGCAGATTAAGACTCAAATCGAGACCACCGACAGCAACTACGACAAAGGAAAAGCTGCAAGAGCGACAAGCCAAGCTCAGCGGCGGAGTTGCCGTAGTTAAGGTCGGCGCAGCCACCGAAACCGCTCTGAAGGAAAAGAAGGCTCGAATCGAAGACGCTCTGGCTGCAACCCGAGCCGCTCTTGAAGAAGGCATCGTTCCTGGTGGCGGAACCGCGCTGCTGCAAGCCGCTGCCGCTCTGGACACACTGGACCTTTTCCGGCGATCACCTGATCGGTAAGAACATTATCCGCAAGGCGATCGAATCGCCGCTTCGAACCATCGCGCACAACGCTGGTGTCGAAGGAAGCGTCGTAGTCGAAAAGGTCAAGACGGCTGGAGTTGGTTTCAACGCTGCAACTCTGGTTTACGAAGACCTAGTCGCTGCTGGCGTCGTCGATCCGACCAAGGTCGTTCGACAAGCTCTGCAGAACGCAGCAAGCATCTCTGGCCTGCTGCTGACCACCGAAGCCCTGGTCGCCGAACTTCCTGAGAAGGAAGACGAAGGCCACGGCCATAGCCACGCTCACTAATTCCGATTAGTTGAGCCAAGCCCCTTTGCGATGAACGTCGCAAAGGGGCTTTTGGGTTTGTGGGCCGACTTTTCTTCGCTTTAATCCGCCAAAGCGATTTAGCTTTTCCTGGGATTGCCGCCCACACCGAACCGACTCCCCTGCCGTCCGGGCGAGGTTCCGTTCGAACTGCGGATACGCAGATCGAATGGAAGGGCGCGGCAGCGGGCGGGCGGAAGGGGAGCCTAGACCGTCACCGCGAAAAAAGACGTTACGAATAGGAACTCTAAACGATTGGAGAAACCCGAGCGTCGTCTTCGCTCTCGAACGTGCCGTAATAGTACGGCGTCTGACTCTCGAACTCGCCCGCACACGTGTCTACCATCTTGAACACCGGCAGAACCTTCTGGTTCAGAATTTCCGCCTTACACAAAGCGTCATAGTCCGGAGGCCTCGCCACGGGTGTTCAGCAGATCAGCAATCGTTGGAGACGGGAAGCCAATCAAGAAAGCCTCTCGAATCAAACCCGCAACGTCTTCCGAAGCCCCGCGTGAATCACGGCTCGCCTAGCAAGCGACCTTCTACTGCCAGCAACTTAGAAAGCTTGCGCAAGAACCAGCGATCTACTCGACTCAGTCGATTCACGCTCTCTTCGCTAAATCCTCGCCGCAGACCCTCAATGATCGCCCAAAGCCGTTCATCCCGTCGGCTGCTTGATCGCTGCTTTCAGCGCATCGTCATCCATTGCGGCGAACTTAGGATGGCGAAGATCCTTCATCTTTACCTCCAGCCCACGAATCGCCTTCATCAACGCCGCTTCAAGCTGCGATCAATCGCCATCACCTCACCCGTCGCCTTCATCTGGGTAAACAGCGTTCGGTCGCCGGTCGCAAACTTATCAAAAGGCCACCGCGGAATCTTGACCACACAATAATCCAGCGCAGGCTCAAACTCGCCTTAGTCGTGCCCGTTACCTGGTTCTGAATCTCGTGGAGGTTCTTCCCTATCGCGATCTTTGCCGCCACCCGAGCGATCGGATATCCCGTCGCCTTGGAAGCCAGGGCAGACGAACGAGACACTCGTGGATTGACTTCGATGATGTAGTAGTCAAAACTGTCCGGATTCACTGCTAGCTGCACATTGCATCCACCTTCGATCCCCAAAGAATCGATGATCTTCAACGATGCCGTTCGCAACATGTGATACTCCAGGTCGCTCAGGGTCTGACTTGGGGCAACAACAATCGAATCCCCGGTGTGAACGCCCATCGGGTCAAAATTCTCCATGTTACAAATGGTCAAAACCGTGCCGTTGGCGTCCCGCATGACCTCATATTCGACCTCTTTCCAACCCAGCAGACTGCGTTCGACCATGATCTGAGATCGCATCGAAAGCTTCAGACCCTTCCGGCCAGTCTCCCACAGCTCTTCGCGAGAATTGGCGATTCCCCCACCGGTGCCGCCCAGTGTGTACGCTGGTCGGATGATGCACGGGTACGGCACCACGTCCAGAATCGCCTCAAGCTCGGCTTCGGTAGTGATAATCCAGCTCTCGGGAACCGGTTCCTTGATCTCCCGCATCAGCGCTCTAAAGCTCTCGCGATCTTCTGCCTTTTTGATTGCGCTAAGCGGAGTGCCGAGCACACGTACGTTGTACTTTTCTAGAATGCCGTCGTCAGAAAGCTGAGTCGCCAGGTTCAGGCCAGTTTGTCCGCCCAAAGTCGGCAAAAGTGCATCTGGTCGTTCGCGAGCGATGACGCGCTCGCAAAATTCGACGGTCAACGGCTCAATGTAAAGCGCGTCCGCAACCCCCGGATCGGTCATGATGGTCGCAGGATTCGAATTGATCAGAACGACTTCGTGCCCTTCTTCTTTCAGGCTTCGGCAAGCCTGACTACCCGCATAGTCAAATTCGGCTGCTTGTCCAAATAACGATGGGTCCAGAACCGATGACCAGGATTTTCATGGGCGAAAGGAGTGTACCAACCCACTGGCAAACACTCGGCCGTACAAAGAAAACAAAAAGGGTCCAGACGATTCGCCTGGACCCCCGTTTACTGGTCAACGAGCCTTATTCGCCGGAGCCGTTACGCTTCGGAACCGCCGACATTGCATCCTCGGTGCTGTACCTCTTTCTTCTGTCCTGCTTTCCGCCCCAGCCGGATTCGGAGGAGGCGAATCGCTGCAACCAATCAGAACCACACCGATTGTGCTGATCACGGCGAGCAAGAACCAGTTCTTTAGACCTTTCGACATCATCGGGTGCAGCTTACCGCCATGCCTACGCTACCAAACATGTAGTTGCCCTCGTTGTCTGGTCGGAAGTAGCTCATGTATAGACCGCCCCGTACCAACGCGGCATCGCAGCGGAGTATCAAGGTATCCACCTGTGCCCGTGCCACCTCTTCCAAGTGTGTAAATAAAACCAGGCTGGTTGTAATTACCGTTGTTTGTTCCGGTTCGGGGCTGAGTCAAGAACTTGGCCGAGCTATCTGCAAATGCGATGTTCCAACCCTCACCAGTGACCCAAGTGGTGTCCAAGGCTGGATTGAATGTGAACTCGTACGTGTCCATTCGCAAGCTGAGGCGCGGGTCATGCCTGCCTGGGGCGCACCACCCGGGTTAAACACACACGGTGCCGCAGGGAGCGGCAGCGGTTCCAACCACATCACAGCGCATGATAGGGTTGGTGTATGCGTAGCCGCGATAGGCCTCGCGTCCGTTACCCCACACAAACAGTGGAGTTCGGCCTGGACTGAGCGATTGCCGTCAAGTTGTAGTTGGACACCAGTCCATTCATGCTAAGGCTGACCACCGGAAGGTTAGCCGGGGCAGTTGCATAGTTGACCCAGACGTGTAGAGCGTCGAAAACGCGTTGTTGTACAGGTCGAAGTTCTTGGTGTACGGGAAAGTGCTGTTGGCCCAGTGGTTAGCGTCGGCACCAGCAAATGGAGCGTTGACTCCCCAGCCAGCGGGAACCGATGCAAGACGGTAAGCAGCAGGCCCGGTTGGACCCATCAACATGGTTCCAAATTGGTTCACCGTGTACGCGCACGGCGCCGTGTCGTCTGCATCGGTGGCATAAATGAGCGCGGCGGTTGCGGTCTGCTTGATGTTGTTCAGTGCAGCTGTCTTCTTGGCCGCAGTCTTGGCCTGCGAGAAAACCGGGAAGAGAATGGCGGCGAGAATCGCAATGATTGCGATTACGACAAGAAGCTCAATGAGCGTGAATGCACGAGCGATGGATTTGTTCAATTTAGCCCCGATGAGAAATGCTTGACCTGAAAACGGTTTATAAATCGTAACAGGTTGCGGACATTTTAACAAAGAACGGCCATTATCTGCAAAAAAATTCCTAAAAATCCTCTGGAACCTCTAAAGTTCGCTGGAGTGTGCTCCAGATCGTGCCTGCCAACATGATTGAAAGGGATGATGCGCAGAGCGGGTACACCCAGGAAAGCACAAAAAGGGCAACAATCATCGAAATCGTCGCTCCTCGAGCCGGGCTCTCTTTCCATGTGGACTGGAGTCTGTAGTTAAGAAATCCGCTTGAGAACACAAGTCCAGCCGAGTAAACCAATATGCCTCCGATGGCAAACGGTGCCTCAAACACACTGGCGTACTGTGATATCCAAACGCCGTTACCTTGCTGAAAAGCAGCTAATTGCTCGCTGGTTCGAATCAAGCCATTCCACTCAAAAAACCTCGCGATTTTCTGATGCATCAGCATGCTCAACGGGTTGCAGCCCACCAGCACTCCGACCGCGACACACCTCAAATTTTCAGATCGGCGATCGAGCAAACTCACGAGCGCGGTTGCCGCGATAAGAACAGCTGGTAATACTCGGGCCGCATCATGCCTTTCTATTCCCCAAACAAATAGCCAGTAAAAGAGGAACAACGGTTACAAGCAGTCTTGGAAAGTAGGCATGCCCTTCTGCCCGGTAGGTTCCTGCCAAGGCATGAATGGCAAAGAACACACAGAATCCCAACTGTTCGGGACTCCACACCAGCGGGGGTATGCCTGAGTGAATGGCTCCAGGGCGACCAAGAAGGATCAGAAAGCCCGATCACGAACAAAGAGACAAACGAGATGACGGGCGGAGCACTAAGACCCCAAAACACGATGGAGAATAAGATAGCTACACAACCCGCTCCACCGACCAGAACTAACGCCAACACCACGTAGGCCAGTACCCGCCGAGCCCTAACCGAACCCGAAAGTCCACCTGCCAAAAACAGTGCAGCAGGAACCATCATCAAGGTTCGACCAAAGTACCGCAGCCAGAGCCAGTCCAACTCCCTGGCGGCTGCAAAGATCGCCATGGCGATCCAGGCACAGAAAGCGAGTGCAAAAATCCACTGTGCCTGATGGGCGGTTTGGGTCCACCAGTCCAACCACCTATTCGCTCCGCCAAACACCAACGGGTCATCGTCTTTCCACTCATAGTTCAGCGGATTCACCAGAAGAGGCAGCACTTGGTTTGGCTCTAGCAAACCCATGATGCCAGACCGTGTGACTACGGTTCCACGCGGCCAGTTTGATTCATCGTTAATGCCAGAAAACTGCCAAAACCGACTGGAATTAGTGTCGGTGGTTTCTGGATCTTCGATAACGAGCGTTCGACCGCCAACCAAATTAGAAATCTCCCGGGCATCGTCCCAATTGCGAGCCCGTGCGAGTACCACGACATCTTGCGCTTTGAGTGCAGCCGAAGGTGCCGCCACCTGTACCGGCAAGCTCATGATCCCTCTGCCCCTGACTGTCATAGGGGGCGAACTGGTTCCCAATCCGGAACGAACGTTCTCGACCGTCAAGGCACTCAAAGCGAGATCAAAATTCTCCCCTCGACTCTCTTCTCGGTTCCAAAACAACAAGTTTGAGATCCCCACATTGCTTCAAAAATCGCGCCTCGCCTGAAAAAACAACCGCAGCCGAGAGTCGATCGGCAGGCGAATGTAGGGGTTCCAGTCCGCCTCTGGCCAATCGAGAAGCACTCGTTGGGAGAAGAATTCTGGGGCGATGCTGACCGGCAGGCCGGTAAAGATATCCGCAATATCTTTGTGCCGTTCGCGCTCAATGATTCCCGAATGCCAGCGAATCCAAGTCGGGTGGACATAGGACCTCGGGTCGATATTTGGTCCCGCTGCCGAGCGCCCAATAAACACCAACGCGTGGGCTCCATGGGAGAAGCTCGCCAAGCAGATTCCAATCATCAGAAGCCCGGCTCTCATCAAGGACAAGATCAACGAGCCAGCTCCCATGCGATCATTTTACTGGCCGTACCTCGGCTCGGCGGGTACCATTTACGTCGCATGAGTGTCTTTGTCGGTCTAGATTGCGGAGGGTCATCTAGCCGGGTCATGGCCGTAGACGACTCGGGAGAAATCCTCTACCAGGGCCAAAGCGGAGCAGCCAACGTTGCATCGACCCCAGAGGGTCGCTTGCGAAAAAAACTTAGGACACGCCACGTCCGGCTGTCCAAAGCCTGACTATGTTTGCGGCTGTTTTGCCGGGTTAGTCAACGATCAGATGCGCGAACGCGCTCTGATGTTTTTGCGAGATCAGTTTCCACAAGCTGCCTTACGCGCCGAGCCAGACTATACAGCCGCCTTATTCGCTAGCAAAGGCACGGATATCAGCGTCATTGCAGGTACGGGTTCGTTGGTCTGTTCACGGACCGGCGGAAAGATCGTCAAAAGCGGCGGCAGAGGTTACATCCTGGGTGATGAAGGTTCCGGCTACTACTTCGGCCGGGACGCTCTGCTCCAGCACCTCAACTATCCCGACGAAACCTCAGAGAGTCTTACCCAAGGCTTTGATAGAAGTATTCGGCTCGACGGCAGAGTCAGAAATTGTTGTCGCAGTTTATCGCGCGCCAACCCCGGCAACGATCCTCGCGAAGCTAGCAAAAGCGGTCGCAAATGATGCTGCGGCTGGAAAGCAGTATGCCATTCAAAGCTTGCATAACAACCTGCGGGCACTAGCCAGCGTAGTAGAGCGTCACATTGTGACGTACCACTCGGCCGATCCCGAACTGCACATCACCCTGAGCGGAGGAGTGTGGAAGGCGAGTGCACTCTACCGAGATATTTTTCACGACCATCTGAAAACCGCTTTTGCCGTCCAAAACCTTCGAAATACAGCGACTGACGAAGCCGCCGCTGCTCGGCGCGGTCGAACTCGCGCGAGAAATGGCTCAATGGTGAGCCGTTAACCAAAACCCATGGGAACAGAATCCAGAAATCCTCGATCCATCGGGCTTGACAAAATGTCTGCCCTGGAAGCCGTTAGACTAATGAACGACGAAGAAAGCGCAGGTCATCCGCGCTCTTCAATCTGCGGAGGCACAAATTGCCGAAGCCGCTCAAAAAGTCGCCGAATCGTTTGCGAAAGGTGGAAGGACGTTCTATTTAGGATCGGGCACAAGTGGACGGATTGCGACATCAGACGCAGCGGAAATGCCTCCAACTTTTGGTATCGAAGCTGACCGATTCATCTCACTCGTTTCTGGAGGTCAAAACGCGACCACGGTCGCCGTCGAGGACGCCGAGGATGATCCGCTAGCCGCCATCACTGCACTGAATGAGCATGAAGCAGGTCCCGACGACGTCGTCATCGGCCTGGCCGCTAGCGGAACAACGCCCTATGTCGTCAGCGGAATCCGCCATGCTTCTCAAAAGGGACTCTGGACGTGCGGCATCGCTAACAACGCGAATACTCCGGTTCTCACCGAAGCAGATCTCGGGATATTTCTTGATACCGGCCCAGAGGTCCTTACTGGCTCGACTCGGCTTAAGGCGGGAACTGCTCAGAAACTGGTTCTTAACCGAATCAGCACCATCGCGATGGTCCTAAACGGCAAAGTCGTTGAGAACCTAATGGTAGATGTCAAGGCGAAAAACGTTAAGTTGAAAGACCGCTGCGCGCGGATTGTTGTCGAACTAAGCAACGCCACAAAGGACGAAGCCAGAGAACTACTAGAAGCGAATAACTGGAACATCCGCGCCGTCCTCGACATCCTCCGCGCAGATTCCACTCAGTCGTAAAGCCTGAGCCTACGAAGGAAAGCGCTTTTCCGAGTCGTGGCAACTCGTCTTCCGCCAGGATCGCCCTCATTATCGCGTCAAGAATAATTGGGGCGATGCTAGACCCTTAGGTCTAACATCGCCCACTGTCATCCAATGCGCATCTGCTTAGTTAAGCGACAACAGCTACCCTTTCGGCAATCAGTTTATGGGTGCATATCCCATTCCCGCCGGAGGAGTTTGCACCTGCGTCAGGTTTAACCATTGCAGCGCGGTTGCAATGGCAGAAACAGGCAAAACAATAAACGCCCCCAAGTACAACGTACAGACTAGCCCGAATGAAGCAAACAGATAGAGCACTATCGTAAACGCAACACCCATCCACATAAACGGTCGAACCAGATCTACCGATCGTTGAATTGCTGCAATAGGATTGAGATTCTCAAAAAAAGTCGCAGCGGGAGCAAAGAAAAAGAGTGCCGTAACCAAAATACCAGGAACGATACAGCACATAAAGCCAAGCGTGCTCACAATGGACGTCACTAACGAAATAGCAAAGAAGTGCAAAATCTTTGGAAAAGCGGCAAACATGTTTCCAACCTTGGCTTCGCCACCCTTTGCATCAATCACAGCCATGTTGATCATTCCGACGGCAAAGCACATCGTTAAGCATCCGATAGCTGACCCAAAAGTGATGCCTTCAACAAAGTTGCGAATAAGGGCCGAGGGAGAAACGTCGGTCGAAAAAAGCGTCCCATTCGACAGTTTGAACGTGTAGTAAACGGCATACACGGCGACAAGTAACACTACACAAACCAATGTTGCCAGCACATACGCGGTCCAGTTCCGCTTAAAGAGATTCCAACCCTCGCTGATGAAGTCGAGGTAGAACCCGGGCGGACGATCTTGCCCGGGAACCATCCCGTATCCATACGCACCCTCGCGAGGGTACTGACTAAACTGAGGCGGCTCGTTCACACCGCAATTTTAACACTATCAGACGATCACGCGTTGATTTGAACCATCTCGAACGCTTCAATCAAGTCGCCTTCCTGGAACTCCTGCCAGTCGTCAAACGTGATACCGCATTCCATTCCGAGCGTCACCTCGCGAACATCGTCCTTAAAGTGCTTGAGCGTTTGCACTGCCCCTTCGTAGACCAGTTCCTTGCCACGTCGAATCCGAACCTTGGCGTTTCGTGTGATCTTGCCATCGGTGATGTACGTTCCCGCGATGATGCCTTTTTTCGAGAACTGCAATCGCACACGAATCTCGCCCGCGCCCAAGGATTGCTCTTCGAATTTCGGCTTGAGCATGCCCTTAACCGCCGCTTCGATGTCTTCAATCAGTTCGTAAATGATGTTGTACGTTCGAATTTCGACTTTTCGCTTCTCGGCTTCCTTTTTGGCTTCCCCTTCGGCACGAACGTTAAACCCAACTGCGATCGACTCGGATGCCGCGGCAAGGTCGATATCTGCCTTAGTGATCTGACCGACACCGGAAAGGATGATCTTACATTCGACCTCTTCGTTTCGGACCTTCTCCAGCATGCCCTTGACTGCTTCCACCGAGCCCTGTACGTCGGCCTTAACGATGAGATTAAGTTGGCGGAAGCCGTCATCTTTGATACGGTTCCGCAGGTCACGCAGGCTCATCCCACGCCCGCCGCGAGTCATCGCATTCGTGCGCTCCTCCACCACTCGCTTCTCGGCAACTTCTCTTGCGGACCGCTCGTCGGCAAACCACTCGATCTTGTCACCCGCGGCTGGAACTTCACTCAGGCCAAGAATCTCGACCGGCGTCGAAGGGCCTGCCTCTGTGATTGCTCTTCCGTTAAAGTCGACCATCGCCTTGATTCGGCCGTACGTCGTACCAACGACCAATGAGTCGCCCGACTTTAAAGTTCCGTTTTCGACAAGAAGCGTCGCAACCGGACCCCTTCCCTTCTCAAGCTTGGCTTCGACAACGGTCCCGGTGATCGCACCCCGAGGATCAGCCTTAAGCTCCATCACCTCTGCCTGCAGCAGAATCAGTTCCAACAGCTCGGGAACGCCTTGTCCCGTGTGGGCCGAAACGTTTGCCGTAATCACTTGTCCACCGTACGCCTCTGGAATAACGTTGTGCTCGGGGAAGCATCTGCAACACTCGATCAGGCATAGCGTCTGGCTTGTCAATCTTGTTCACCGCGACAATCATCGGAACATTTGCCGCCTGGATGTGCTGGATCGCCTCTATCGTCTGAGGCATCACGCCGTCGTCTGCCGCGACAACAAGCACGGCGATATCGGTGACTTGCGCTCCGCGAGCACGCATGTTCGTAAACGCAGCGTGGCCAGGTGTATCGAGGAACGTAATGAGCTCTTCGTCTACTTGAACCTGGTAAGCGCCAATGTGCTGGGTGATTCCGCCGAATTCTTTGTCCGCAACGTTCGCCTTTCGAATGTAGTCGAGAAGGCTCGTCTTACCATGGTCAACGTGGCCCATGATGGTAACCACGGGAGGACGTTTGACTGGCTCACCCTTTTTAGGAGTTGTAGGCGCCGATGACGGCTTTGCTTTGACGGCAACGGCAAAAGTGAGCTCGTAACCGTAGCTGCTGACGATCTTTGTCGCTTCTTCTTCGGTCAACGGGTTTCCCACCCCCTTCATGATCCGGAACTTGCTAATCAACGCCTTTTGAAGCTCAGCGCCTGGAATACCAAGCGCAGCGGCAATATCGCGTGGTGTGCAGCCCGGTTTCAACGCGATCACTTTTGAGTCTAGCTGCTCTAAGCAAGATTCCCGAATGAGTTCCATACCGGCGGAATCGGCGGAAAATTGAAGCCCATCGTGCTCGATTCCGAGCTCGCTAAGCACCAAGTACACCTGGCCCGGTCGAATCTCAAATTCGGTGGCTAGATCTGCGATAGTGACGGTCATTTTCGAATTATTTACCTCGGTTGGCATGTGTTTGCGGCTGAAGCAGACGGGAATATGCTGCTTCGGAAATCTTGGTGCGAAATGCGCGTGAGAGCGATTTCGCGGTCAGTGCGACACGCAGACAAGCGGGCGTGTTGCAGGAATACGCGCTACGGCCCGCGCCTTTCCAGTGTTGAACCGTGCCGTCGCTTTCAAGACAGAATCGGAGCAGCGTGAGCTGCTCATATTTTCCTCTACAGGCGATGCAAGAACGAAGCGGCACGGTGTGTCATCCCCCTAACCCCTTCGCTCGCTAGCCGATTGGCTTTCGCTGCGAATGTCGATCTTGCATTCGGTAAGTCGGGCGGCCAAACGTACGTTTTGGCCGCCCTTGCCGATGGCAAGTGAGAGTTGACTGTCAGGAACCACTACAAAAGCAGCAGTCTCGCCTGTGTTGACATCTTTGGTGATGCGAATGCTGTTCACCTTGGCTGGCGAGAGCGCTTCGGTAATGAAAGCCTTTAGATCGTCTCGGTACAAGACCACGTCAATCTTTTCTTCGTAAAGTTCTTCCGTGATCGCCTGCACGCGAGCACCGCGGGGCCCAATGCAGGCACCAATCGGATCAACGCGCTCATCTGTCGAATAAACCGCAATCTTGCTGCGCTGACCGGGTTCACGCGCAACGTTTTTGACGACAACAACGCCGCTCGCAATTTCAGGAACCTCAAGTTCCAGCAAACGGCGAAGCAGGTTCGGGTGAGTGCGGCTGACGGTTACGCGCAGGCGGCGAGGATTGTCATCCACCTTGTAGACATAAACTTTCAGCCGGTCGTTCGGTCGGTATGGCTCGGTGGGAACCTGTTCTCGGCGAGGAAGCTCGGCTTCAACCTTGTTCACCTGAATGTAAACGTTTTGCCCGTCTTTGCGACTGACGACTCCGGTCACCAGATCACCCATTTTTTCCGAGAACACATCGGTGATGCGTCGATGTTCCGCCTCTCGCAGCTTCTGGCTCAGAACCTGCTTTGCGGTTTGAGCGGCGATGCGGCCAAATCGGTTCGGGTCTACTTCAACCGCGATGAAGTCTCCGACTTCCACGTCTTCGCTGCGACGCTTGGCTTCTGCAATGCTGATTTGAAGCGAAGGATCGGTGACAACTCCAACAACCTCCTTTTCAACAACAGCGGTCCAACCTTTCCTCGGATCCAGCTTACGCTAACTTCGCCACGAGCGCCCACGCTTCGTCGATATGCAGCCGCTAATGCCTCCTCCAACTCTCGCTGGAGTTCATCCATCGGCAAATCCCTTTCCTGGGCAATCTGATTCAGTTGCTGCAAAATATCCATGTTTCGACCTCGTGTTCAAATTGTAAGCAGGGTCAAGAATCACTCAGCGAATCTCAAACCTACCGTCAACAACCAGAACAATAAAAAAAGGTGGCCGAGAGCCACCCGTTAGCGGTGTTCTAATTGTCTCGCCTTAGTATAGCCTATCCAGGGATCGCAATCCTATAGCTCGGATCGAAGCTGAAGGATGAGCCAACGCGAATTCCAGCGTCCATCTCAAGCACGCTCCAGCGTTAAACTTCTTTCCGTCTTGTCCAAAAAGTGGCAATGAGCCGTTCAATCTGCATAAATCCTCCGTAGAATGGCTTCGATTCTATGCTCGTTTCCAAGCCATCTTCCATGATCACAGACACGTCGCTGTCGGGTCAGGTCTTTGTTGTCACCGGCGGCGGATCCGGGATCGGTCGCGCTGCTGCGATCCAAATTGTGATCCACGGCGGCAGTGTCGCCATTCTCGACTGGAACGAAGATAACGCGAATCTCGTGGTCCAAGAATTGCGAGATCATGGCGGATCAGCCGCTGCTTGGAAGACCGACATCTCGAAAATTGATGACGTGCAAGATGCCGTAACCGCCGTGCTCGGGCACTTTGGACGGATAGATGGATTGGTACTAGCGGCTGGGATCAACGGCGTTTGGGGTCCGATCGACCAAATGAACCCAAACCGCTTTGCCGCGACTGTTGGCGTGAACCTACTCGGCTCGTTCTACATGCTCAACGCAACCGTCAAGCACATGCGAGAAAAAGGCGGTTCGATCGTGCTGGTGTCCAGCATCAACGGCTCGAGATCGTATAACGGTCGCGGCATGAGCCTTTATGCCGCCACTAAGGCGGCCCAGCTTTCGGCGGCCAAGAGTCTAGCGGTTGAACTTGGGCCGAATCAGATTCGGGTGAACACGGTCTCACCGGGCGGAACCAAGACCAATATTGGCGAGAGCACCGACTGGACGGGCCGCTGGGAAGACACGGGCCGTCCCAAGAAATTCCCAGAAGGTCGTATTCCACTGACGGGTCACGAAGTCGCAGACGCTGCCGATGTCGGCCGAGCGATTCTGTTCTTGCTCAGCCCTGCAGCTAAGCACATCTCTGGCGCCGAGATTCATGTCGACGGCGGCGAGAGCTTGGCTTAGTGCCCGATTCAATCAATCGAATTCGCGACCATGGCCCACTTCAATCCTTGCCATGGTTAAAACTTGTTCGCAGCCCGTACTACTTTGCACAGAAACGTAACACATTTTTGCTTTCTATATTTTTTTCGTACTCTGAGTGATACAACTTAGACATGGGATCGGCTTCCGTCAACCAGTTTCTTGTTGCAGCTGCAGCTGCCTTATGCCTCCCCACAAGTTCACTTGCGTCCGGCTGGACCACAACAGGCTTCGAATCACCCCAGGATGTACGCAAAGGCGACGCCATCCAAATTGTCAACACGAACAGTTCGAACATTACAGTTCCCTACGTCTTGCAGATCCACGTGATCGATAAGGTAACAGGATCACCTGACAACACCCCACCGTGGACGACGAAGTACTCATCCATTAAAAACATGGATACGGTGCACGTCTTTTCTAGCACAGTGACAGTGGGCGCCAAATACGAGATGACTCTCTGGCTCGAATATAAATATGAAACGGGTTCGGAAAAGTGGTCCAAAACGACCGTCCAAGACGATCTATCCATTACTATTCATCGTCAACGGGATCGAGACACTCCGGTGAGTAAACCTGACCTCCAATACGACCTTAACAAGCTGAGCGAGGAAGGAGATGAGTAGTTTCCTAGCTATCCCGCTCTTACTTCGCCCTCAAGGGGAAGGTATCAAAAAGGTTGATTATGAGCACGTTCTAGTGCTGCCGGTCATGAGAAGTTTGACCGAAGAGGAGAAAAGCTTTGTCGAGGGTAAGGAGCCAGCAGACTTCCTCGGAAAGCTAGAAAGGGTTCCGTGCGACTTCGGCTGGATGTATATCTCTATGCCAGAGAGCGAGAGGAAGTCTAACGGGTTCGAGCAAGAACTTCTGGAAGATTTGCCAAAGCGAATAGGGCAAGATGGATCGCTTGACTTCAAGTCGCTTCCGATGAAGACTCGGCAAGAATTGCTCCAAGCAATGTTTGGACATTCCGATGTTCAGTCTAGTCCGACACCAGCCACTTACGTCCGAGCTCGTTATGACTACGACTTTCAACTTGGAGGTGCTCTTTTCCGCGTGGTGAGTGAAGGTAAGCAACCGACGATAACTCGTGAGATGCGAGCAAATTGGCAGGTGATGCAAAAGACGCAGTCTAGCCAAAAGACGCCTGCGGCTCCGCCAGTTACAAAGCTTCCTGCGACAGAGAGAACATTTCCAGGAATCTCAGTTCTTCTTCGTTCTAATCGAAAACGCGATAGGATGGACCGAAATTCAATCATCAAGTCCGCAACTATTGCATACCTGGCTTACGACGAAGCAAAGATCCTCAAACGGAGAGAGAAAGCAGACAATTTCTTTGAAAGCCTTCAACCGGGAAAAGGAGTGGTCGCCATCGACGGCAAACAAGTCCCACGAGTGATCGCCGATAAGCTGGCGGCACAATTGAGAACTCGTTTTCCGGAGCAATATGCAGACGAGGCGTCGGCACGTGAGGCGATTAAGAACGCAAAAATTACGAGTTCCCAAAAGTCGCTGTCAGTAGTTTTTCCGATGCTGGACACCAATACGGGCATGAACGTGAACGGTGCATACTTGTTCTACTCGCGACTCAGTCCCTAGCTGACTGATTGAGAGTGGCTCTCGTGGAAGTGATAACTGCAGAGTCCACGAGGGCACACTCTACGATGAACTTGCGAAGGAAATGCGACGCCGCGTCCGGTTCGATCCGCCGATAAAACTGCGCTGCAGGCGAATAGAGCTTCCGCAAAAATCACAAAGTCCGAAATGTTAGTTCAACTCTCGTTTCTGATGACGAGTCTAGACCAAGGGGCTGAAGCAAGTGACGTGATTTATAGTCAAAACATTCCGTAGCGCGTCAAGCGACACTTATCCCAGGCGCTGAGCTGACGGACGATGATCCAAAACCCTGGTCTCAGATCCGGCGCAGTAAACTATGGTGGTGGAACAGATTTTGCTAGCGGCGCCCCGAGGTTTTTGCGCAGGAGTGTCGTACGCGATTGAGGTGGTGGACCTCGCGCTCAAGATTCACGGAGCGCCGGTCTACGTTCGCCACGCCATCGTCCACAACGAACACGTGGTCAAGAGTTTTGAAGCTCAAGGGGTCGTCTTTGTCGAAGACATCGCGGACATCCCCAACGGAAGCGTAGTCGTTTACTCGGCCCACGGAGTCTCTCCAGAAGTGAGAAAGCAGTCGAAGGAGCGAGAATTGACGATCATTGACGCAACCTGTCCGCTTGTCACCAAGGTCCACAACGAAGCCAAGCATTTCGCCGCCAAAGGCTACTTCATGATCTACATCGGGCATGAGGGCCACGTAGAAGCCGAAGGAACGATGGGCGAAGCGCCGGGCCGAATGGTGCTGGTGGAGACCCCCGAAGACGCAGAGAAACTCGAACTTCCCTACTACGAGAAGCTCGCCGTCCTCACGCAGACAACCCTAAGCGTCGATGAAGTGAACGCGACGATGGCCGTGCTTCAGCGACGATTTCCGCATATGGAAAGGCCGAAAAAAGAGGACATCTGCTATGCGACCACCAATCGCCAGACCGCGATTCGAGCTCTGGCCGCCGAATGCGACCTCGTGCTTTGTTGTCGGCTCAACCACCTCGTCTAATTCCAACCGCCTTCGAGAAGTCGCCGAGAACTGCGGGGCGACATCGTTCTTGCTCATGTCTCCCGACGAAGTTGACCCCGAATGGGCATCAAGCTTCAAGCGCATCGGAATCTCTTCCGGCGCTTCGACGCCAGAAGTCTTGGTGGAAGCGGTGATCGGTCGCTTGCTAGAATTCGCTCCCGAAACGCCCGGTGAACGTGCTGGAGACGATCAAGGAAGACGTCACCTTCCGCCCCAGCCGAGACCTGATTCAGCTTGCCATGAGTAAGTAAGCGATGCTATCGCGGCGCGATTTCTTGGCGGGCCACGGCATCCGTAGCTGTCCTTAACGGCCAAGAGTCCGATATCTACGACGTTGTGATTCTAGGCGCAGGGCTTGCGGGTCTTTCTGCTGCCCGCGAACTCCAAGCTAAAGGAGTTAAAACCCTGGTCCTAGAAGCCCGAAACCGGATCGGAGGAAGGGTACATACCGAGTACATCGGCGACAGGCCGGTAGACCTCGGTGCAGCTTGGCTTGCGGGCGGCAAAAACAACCCGCTCGCCCGCATCTCGCGCGATAGCCAGCGCACGCTTATTCCTCACTCGCTAGACGAGTTTTTCGTTCGCGACAATCAGAAATTGTTGAATGAGGCCATTACCCACCAAGGGGAACTACGATTCGAGAGACTTAGAAAACAGCTGATCCTGCAGGCCCGATCAGCCCGGGAAGATTTCTCGATTGCAAGTTTCTTGAAGTCGAATTCGATTCGACCAATCATGCTGACCGAGTCGCGGCGTTACTTTTCCAAACTTCGGTTGCGGCGGAATACGGAGTTGATCTAGACAAGCTCTCGGCAAAGTGCTTCGATTCAGACAGCAGTATCGATGGCGAAGATTGCCTCGTTCAACAAGGTGCAATCGCGATTCTAGGGGCATTTGCCAACGTTAAGAATATCCGTCTAGGAACCGTTGTTAAGAAGGTCTCCGAAGAGTCAGAGCACTTGGTCGTCCATACGAGCAAAGGCGTCTTCAAAGCTAGGCGTGGCATCATCGCACTACCGTTGAATGTTCTGCGCCACGGCAAGATCGTGCTTCCCACAAAAGTTCAAGCCCACTTTGATCGACGAGCAAAGCATCTCGCGATGGGCACGTTTGGAAAAATCATCGTCGCTCTCCAAGAACCGATCCCGCTGCAAGCTCGGACCAGTTACAGCGCGATGCCATCCAAGGGCCAGGAACTCTCAGAACCAAGCATTGAATGGTTTGAGCTTCCGAAAAGCGATCGCAGCCAGAAGCAGATTTTGATCGGAATGACTTTCGGATCCCGGCTTCGCTACCTTCAAGAGAATCCGTCGCGGAATTTCCGAGGAGTTAGAGGCAGCGCTCGGAGTCAAGCCGCGAATACAAGAAGTGAGGGTGACTAACTGGGGAAAGCGATCCTTTTTCTTTGGGCGCTTATACGGCGTTCGGGACCGGTTACCGTTTCTCAAGGTTCCACGGAATTGGCCGTTTCCACTTTGCCGGTGAGCACACGAGTGCCGACTTCATTGGCACGATGCACGGAGCCCACCTCAGCGGACTTAGAGCAGCGAGCGAGGCTATTGGCAAACTTTAACGGTGTCTATTCGACAGGGTTGCCCCACTGATCAACCGGATTCGCATAGGTCTCGAACGGATCTTTCATCTCCACGTATCGCTCGCGGTTGATGTACGCGCCGTCCCAGTCAAAGCTATAAGTGCCGCGCTTAGACCGATTCAAGACCTTCTCCACCAGCTTCGACCGGCCATAGGCCCGAGTGTTGCTTGGTGCATCAGTCATCGCGAGCGCGATATCCGCATCACGAACGATGCGCGACGTTCCGCCCGATTCCTGCAGGCCCTGGAATAGCGACTGCTCAGGATCGATGTTGTGGTACTCCAAATCTACCGAATGCAGCGCCGGGCTATCCCAGTCCAGCCCTTCCTCTGTCATGTACTGCTCCACAATTTGGCGCTTCGCCACCCAGTCAATCTTGTGTCCAAGTGCCATCGGGTCCGACTCGAGCTCGTTAAGCGTCGTTTCCCACTCGGCCAAAATCCAGTCCGTCATCTTGGATTCGCCTTTGTAAACCTGGGCAGCCTGAAGATATAGCCGCTGAAGGTCAATCGCGCTGATTGTGGATCCGTTAGCCCGGTCAACTATCCACTTGAAGCTCTGATCTCTCGAAACTTCCGCAAGGGATCAAAGGTCTCGCCAACACCACATCGAGCGGAGCAAGCCCGTCTTCACAAAGCCGAATCGTCAGCAACGTCGTTCCTACCTTCAAAGCGTAGGCGTACTCGTTTTGATTGCTCTCACCAAACAAAACGTGCAGTCGAGTCATGCCATCGTACGAATAGTAGGTTTCCCACTTCGGGTTGATCAGTGCGCGATTGAATCGCACTCTGCTTGCAACACCCTTGAGAATGTGATCCGCCCTTGGCTCAGTTTGAAAATTCACCGACGAATCAGGAAAGGCGCTGTAGACATTGCTCACCCAAATGTAGTCGACCGGATTCTCGTTCATCTCGGCAAACGAAGGGCGAATTCCCTGAACCAGGACGTGTCCACCTACCCGGCCCGCACCGGCAAAAATTTGGCGTGTCACCAAAAAGGGATAGAAGCGATCAAGCGTTCCCCCTAGTAACTCTTCGTCCGCACGAACAAGATAATTTTCGTGACAACCGAATGTGTGTCCACCAAGTGATCGACCGAAATTGTTGTAAAAGCAAACTGCGTCCGACAGCCCGAGTTCACGTAGAGCTCGGACGATCAAGCGGTGGCCAGCACGATCGTTAGCGATCAAAGTCTGCAAGTCACGACACTCTGCGGTCGCGTATTCCAAGTGACTTCCGACCGCATCAACGTACAGCCGAGCACCGTTCATCAAGAACCCGCCACTCATGACCGGCTCGAACACCTCGTCACGGGCCAGAATATCAATGGCGCCTAGCTTCAACTCCTGAAATACGTAGTCTTTGACCGCTTCAACCGCTTCTTCCGGCTTGCCAAGTGACTCATCGACCACCAGACATCCGAACTCAGTTTCAAGTCCAAAAATGCGTTCGCCCGCGTACTCTTTCATGAGGGATGCGACTCCAGAGTGAAAAGCCCCAGCCGTCACAGTGTATTACGCCGAATCAAGCTTCTTGCTCGTCAGGATCAACAAGCACAATAATCAGGCAAGTAATTGCGCTCACGGAACAAGTGGTTTCGATTTGATCTGAGCCCAAGGCCGAGGATAAATTGAGGGCGTGCGGCGAGACTTTACGTAGATCGGAAATCTTCGCACAATTTGCTCCTCAGACTCATACTCACCAACACCATCTGGCAGCTCCCGATCCTCGATATCGGTCAACTCCAAAGAGAGTGCATTTAGCCGAACCATCGTCGGATCATCTTGAACTGTCCGCATCGGAATCACCGCGCCGCCGATTCGGGTGGCCCGGGCGCTCATCTCAAGCTGGATCGCGAGCGGTGCCACTGCCCGACCCGTAACAACATCGAATTCTTCTTGAATCCCAACCTCCTCTACCCGCGCCATCACCGCCTTTAGGTTAGGCAGAGGATGGCGCTCCAGAAATCGAATCATCTTTCCGGCGGAATCCATCGCCACCACGTCAAGGTCTGGCCGCAATAGAGCAATCGGCCAAGCGGGCAGGCCCGGGCCGGTGCCAAGATCCAATACTCGGCACCCCGCTCGGCAAAAATTCGCACAGAAGCGCGGAATCAACAAAGTGTCTTCGCCAGGCATCGTCCCTCGGCACCCGAGTCAAATTTGTCGTCTGATTGACCTTGTAAAGGTCAGACTCGTACAGCGCGAACGCAGACAGCACCTCCGGTTCATGAGGCAGTTCCAGCGCCTGCAGAGCGGTTCTAAAGGCGTCCAGGTTTTCGCAATGCGACTAGGGATACCAGAATTTTCGCAACAGCGCTGGAAGTTTGGATAAAATCACCCGCAATCATGCTTCTCCACCGAACGCACGCGGTTATGGTCGCGCTCGGCGCACTTGTCACCATGTCTATCGCTGCAGACTCAAACGTTCTCAAATCCGACTCCGCTACCCCTCCCAAAGCAAAAACCGAGGCCCACGTTACACCTCTCCACGGTTACTCGCTGACCGACAACTACTTTTGGCTTCGCAAAAAGGAATCCAAAGAAGTCATCGATTATCTGAACGCGGAAAACTCCTACACCTCGGCCGTTATGAAGCCAACCGAGACTCTACAAAAAACGATTTACAACGAGATTGTTTCGAGAATCAAAGAGAGCGACAATGACGTGCCGTACCAAGATCGAGGGTTCTACTACTACACTCGAACCGTCAAGGGGAAGGACTACTCGCTGTATTGCCGTCGTCCAGGCTCCATGAAAGGCAAGGAGCAGATCATGCTCGACGGTAATGAGCTGGCAAAAGGCAAGAAGTTCTTCGCCATTGGCGATATGGCGGTCAGCCCGAGCGGCAACTTGGTCGCCTACACAACCGACTACACCGGATTTCGCGAATACACGGCGGCCATAAAGGACTTGACAACCGGAAAAGTACTTCCTGATAAGCTCGGAAAGGTCAATCAGGTCATCTGGGCATCTGACTCCAAGACGCTGTTTTATGTCACCGAAGACTCCGCCAAGCGCTGGGATAAAGTGTGGCGTTACAAGCTGGGAAGCAAGAAGCCCGAGTTGGTCTATGAAGACAAAAACGAGCTCTTCTGGGTTTCGATTGCCTCCACCACAGACAGAAAGTATCTGCTCATTTCGGTGGGAAGCAAAGACACGAACGAACTCCTGACCGTTCCACTGGACAAGCCAACCGAAAAGCCGAGGCTCATAAAGCAGAGAGGCGATCAATCAAAGGGAGAAAAATCGCAATACCTGTTGGACCATCACAAGGCCAATTCTTTATCACCACCAACGATAAGGGGAAGAACTTTCGGCTCGTCACAGCGCCGGCAAGCGACCCTAGCGAGAAGAATTGGAAAGAGCTGAATTCCACATTCAGCCAACCGAGTACTCTCCGGCGTCGCCACGTACGACAACTTCTATCTCGTCGCGGGGCGCAAAGACGGCTTCACTTCGCTAGAGATGCGATTCTACGACAACAACAAGGTCGTTCAGTTTCCCACTCCTGACCTCGCCAGTGACATAGGGCTGGGAAATAATCCGGATTCCGCTACCAGCACAATCACCTACCGATACACCTCGCTCCGGACTCCCGCCAGTGTGTACAGTTACGACGTAAAATCGGGCAAGAGCAAGCTGCTTAAGCAGACTCCCGTGCTCGGAAATTTCAAGGCTGATGACTACGTGAGCGAAGTCCGGTACGTCAAAGTTCGCGATGGAGCCAAAGTTCCGCTGAGTATTGTCCGTCACAAAGATACCAAGCCGAGTCCGAATACACCGCTCTTTCTCTATGCCTACGGCTCATACGGAGTACCGACTGATCCTTGGTTCTCGATTGCCCGACTGAGTCTGCTGAACCGTGGCGTGATTTTTGCCATTGCGCACATTCGGGGCGGAGGCGAATACGGTCTGCCCTGGTATGACGCCGGCAAGACCCAAACAAAGATAAATACGTTTAACGACTTCATCGATTGTGGCGACTACTTAGTTAAGCAGAAGATGACCAGTCACGCTAAGCTTGCGATTAACGGCGGCAGCGCGGGCGGACTCCTCATCGGAGCAGTTGTGAATATGCGTCCGGACCTTGCATCCACTGCCATCGCCGACGTCCGTTTGTAGACGTGATCAATACGATGCTCGACGAGACACTTCCGCTGACCGTCGGTGAATTTTTGGAATGGGGCAATCCCAAAGTCAAGAGCGACTTTGACTACATGTTCCAGTACTCGCCATACGACAACGTGAAGCCGCAAAACTATCCAGCTATGCTCGTGAATACTTCGCTCAACGATTCCCAAGTCATGTACTGGGAGCCGGCCAAGTGGGTTGCCAAGCTCAGAGCGACAAAAACCGATTCTAACCCGTTGTTGCTGAAATGCAACATGGACGCCGGTCACGGCGGCGCCAGCGGACGCTATTCTCAGTTCAAAGAAGTCGCCTTTGATTACGCCTTCTTGCTTGCTAACTGGGGAATCAACAAGTAGCGTTGCTTACGGTTTGCCTTCCGAGTTTCGTAGTAAGCCCTACGAGACTCGGATGCGCAGACTTTTCTCTCTCTTCTGGCTTCTTGCTGCGCTGCTAACCGTCTGGGCTTGCGGCGGGGGCGGAAACGCACCCGTTGAAGCCGTTGATGGCCGCCTGCTACCGGATTCAATCTATTACCTCTCTGGAGCATCCGAGCTTAGAAGCGTTCAGCCTGACGGCTCCCGCGATCAGCTGGTTTTTGCGATTCCGGCTGGCAAGAAGTTTTTGGGAATCGATTTCAGCACAGTCGATGGAATCTTCTTCGCCGACGGAGATCGCCTACGGCGCGGAACCTCGCAATTCGAATCAGGCGCGCCCGCCATTTACACCAAACGAGCTTCCGAGCAGTACACGGCTGCTTGGCTGGACCTCAACCGAGCGTTGGTCTACTTCAGCGTACTGACGCCGAGTACGGGGTCCTCGGTTCTGTACTCGACTCCTTTAAGCGGGGGCGGCGCAGCAATGGTCGTCATCCCTGCTTTTGAATACGTGCAACTTTCGCCAGATCGCTCGCTGGCCGTTTTCAGTGACTCAACAGGAATGTACTTGCAGCCTTTGCCCGGCGGAACTCCGAGCATTGTCGTGATTCCGCCAAGCGCGGAACCAGCCCGACCAGAATCGATCTCTCCAAGTAACGACCGCATTGTCTTTTCCGCGCGAGTCGAACGCGGCGCAGGACCCCAGCTTGATGTCTTTCTCTACACCGTCAGTACAGGTACTGCGGTTCGGATGACGGTAACGAACACCAACGAAACAGGTGCGTCGTTCAACGGAGATGCCACACGAATCAGCTTCTGGAATCAGTCTGAATCCGCGCTTGAAGTGATGAATGCTGACGGGTCCGGCCGGCGCAAAATTCTTTCTCGCTCGATCCTTGGTCGGTCATTTTGGGACTGACCTTGACGGAGTCAGCTCTGGATTGGGAGCTGGGCCGGGAAGCTTCTGAAATTTTCTTTCATTCGGAATTAATTCGGCACCCGATTATTTGTGTACGGATCCAACCGAGTTTCGAATACAAGCCTTGTATTGAAGATATAAATGATCAGCGCTTACTCGTAGCGATCGAATGTTGCTTCAACCATTGAAGTGAAATTCCTGGAACATGAACAATTTGCGCCCGAGTATGCATGCGTATGCTCCCGCTCGTACTTCAAGCTGCTTTTCTTGCATCAGTAAAGCCTCTAAAGGTGACTGTTGATCCCAGATTTGAGTTACTCGCCGTCACTGGCTGGCTCTCAGGCAAGTACCCAGCGCCTGCAGATACAAGCTATAAACTCAAAGTCTGGAATCACTTCAAAAAGTTTCGAAACCATCCCGCCGTAGACGCTTTAAGGAAGTCGAAAAATTTCTACTCGGACTTCACAGAAACTGGTCTTGATCTTGTTGATCTGACGAGTGCCAAGTTCAAAAGAACGAAGAGAGTTCAACATTGGCGGACGGACGTGTTAGGGGCTGCCTCATTTGATAAATTCGAAGCAAACCTGGCTAACTTTGTCCGAGTGACTGGCTTTAAAAAGTTTTTCACTTCAAGTCTTCGTGATTACAAGTCAGGCGTTCGTGACTTCGAAAAGCTCTTTGAAGACTCAAAGCTTATCGAGAAGCTTGAACTCTTTTACCGCTATGGAAAGGAACGCCCTCGACCGACTTACGAGATCTTTTTGGAGCCGTTGAATGGCTGGGGAGCCCACGCAATCGTTGACAGATTCGGTGATTTTCCTGGCGACAAGACGGTCCGATACCAACTAGGCTTCTGGACTGCCGAGAATCTTTTCTTGGATTCTCCTTTAAGAGTCCATAGTGCCGGTGAAATGCGGAACGTAGCTTGGCACGAAGCTTCTCACGTCTACATCGATCCAGTATTCGAAAAGTATAGCGAGAGCTATAAGAAAAGCGAACGTCTCTTCAATAAGAGCATGCTCGTTGGTCAGAACATAATGACTTGGAAGCATTGTCTGAATGAAAATATCGTTCGAGCAATTGTGGCTGCGCTTGTCAAACAATATGACGGGGAGCAGGCTTACCGTCAAGAAGTCAGCTACCAGGTTGACCGAGTTGGGTTTCTTTACGTCGGAAAGCTCTCAGAATGGATCACTTCCGAGTACATTGGATCGAAGAAGTATAAGACGTTCGACGACTATTATCCCGTTTTAATCGCACATCTTGATGAGCTCCAAGAACCTCCAAGTAAAGGCGTCGCCATACGATCCTGGTGAAGAGGTAAAAACACCAGCACTATGCCGATCAACTTCTTTTCCGCCTGGGATTTTGGCGATCCGGATGCGTCGCGAGCGCGATTCGAAGAGCTTCAAAACGGCGCGAACTCAGAAGACTGGTCGATTTTGCAAACGCAAATCGCGCGCGCCTACGGCATGGGCCGAGACTTCGAAATCGCAAGGGAGAAGCTCGCCGAGATCGACCTCGGATCGTTGACACCTCATGCAACTGCTCTCTATCACTTAGAGCTCGGTCGTACTTTCCTATCGTTGACTCACAATCACGCGCAGGTATCTCCAGACGACCGCGAGGCAGCGATCGAGCAGTATCAACTCGCGCATGAATTTGCCGACCAAGCCCAGGAAGACGGCTTTGCCATCGATGCACTGCACATGCTCGCTATTTGTGCGGAAACCGAGGAAGAAAAGGTCAGACTCAACAAAGTCGCGCTCGAACGAGCAGAATCCAGCTTGCAAGAAGCCGGAATTCGCTGGCGAGCATCTCTCAACAACAATATTGGCTACACCCTGTACGGACTCAACCGCTTCGAAGATGCTCTCAGCCACTTTCAGATGGCGCTTCAGCAACGAATGGAACAGGGCAACGAGACCAACGTTCGTATCGCTAAATGGATGGTCGCTTGGACCCTTCGAGCGATGAATCGGCTTGATGATGCCCTGGAGATGCAGTTAGCGCTGGAGCAAGAGTGCGACGCCGTTGGCCAGCCCGATGAATACGTGTTTGAAGAGTTGGAGGCGATCTACCGCGCAAGAGGTGAGGATGAACGGGCAGACCACTACTCGGAGCGCGTATTAGCGCTACGAAAACAATGAAAAGATAGCCCGACAACCCGACAAACTAGCTCATCGCTAGTTCATCGTGCTCCAGAAGAGGTCAAAAAACCGTTCCTTCTGCGTTTCAGAAAGTCCAACCAACGGCAAGCGCACGTCCTCACAGGCGAAGCCAGGAGACACCCAATCATCAGACTCAACTCCACCTTTTGCCACCGAGAGTCCGAACTTGACCGGAACTGGGTTCGGGGCAAAGAAACAGGCCGCAATCGGCCCTGCCAGCGCGCGATGGATGCGAAGCGCCTTTGCGAAATCGGTCGGAAAAGCCTCGATCATGTCTTTGATTTGTCGGCCCACCAGATGCCCTGCCACGCTGACGACCCCATGGCCTCCGACGCTCAAAATCGGCAGCGTTAGGTTGTCATCTCCGCTGTAAACTCGAAAACCGTCCGGAACCTGAGCCGCTACCGCGCTTATCTGGGGAATATTTCCACTCGCCTCCTTCACGCCGACAATGTTCTCGATCTCCGCAAGTTTTAGAAGCGTCTCAGTTTCCAAGTTAATTGCAGATCGGGGCTGAATGTTGTACAGCAGAACGGGCAGGCTAGTCGCCCGGGCACAGGTCGAAAAATGAGCGTACAAGCCCTCTTGCCCCGGCTTACTGTAGTAAGGATTCACGAGCATGATTCCGTGAGCACCCGCGCTTTCTCCGGCCTCGGTTAGCTCTATCGTTTCACGAGTGTTATAGGTGCCGGCTCCAAATATAACCGCAGCACGATCTCCAACCTCGTCAAGAACAACCTTGAGAAGTTCGATTTTCTCGCTTGCCGAGAGAGTCGGCGATTCTCCCGTGGTTCCACTGACGATCAGCCCATCATTTTTTTGATCGTCAACCAGGTACCGCGCAATCCTCCGCGCCTCCTCAAAATTGACCTCACCAGCTAGGTCGAATGGCGTTACCATCGCGGTCAAGAGTCGCCCCCCAATCCCTAGTCTTTAAGATGTGAAGGCGCAAAAAAAACTTCCCATGATTTGTTCGACAAGCCTGTCTGCGCCCGGGAGCCGAGCTCAGTGGTTGGAGTCGAGGCAGATTGTACTCGTTGATCGCCCGATTAGTCGGTCGGAATAAGCTCGATGATCAACTCGGCAACTTGTTCGGGCGATTTTCCTGCGCTCTCTATAACACTCGCGCCAGGGGCGACCGTTAGCGGACTCTCGTCCCTCGTAATGTCTCGGTGATCGCGAGCCTCTATTTGATTCCGAACGGATTCAAAAGACGTTTCAATGCCCTTTTCTGCAAACTCGCGATTGCGGCGCTGGGCGCGTTCTTCCAGGCTCGCCGTCAAATAGACCTTCACCGTTGCCTGGGGAGCAATGGCGGTTGTCGCGTCACGTCCTTCTAGCACGACGCCACCCTTAGCGACCATCTCTTGCTGCACCTCACCATCCCTTGCCTGACGGCAGCGTGAATGGAAACACTACTCGCCATCTCGCCGATTTCCGCCGTGCGAATCTCCGACGTCACGTCTTTGCCGTCAACAAGGATGGTCTGCCCTGTGCCGAAACTGATATCAATTTGATGGAGCAGACCACCGAGCCCCGCGGCATCATCCGCTTCGATTTCTTTCTCGCGCGCAGCCCAGGCGAGCGCACGGTACATCGCACCCGTGTCGAGATAGCTAATGCCCAGTCGATCGGCCAATATCCGGCTCACTGTGCTCTTTCCTGCTCCCGCCGGACCGTCAATTGCGATTACCAAATTAGGATTCATGCTGCTTCGCCTTTTTAATCTCTCGAAATTGTATCCACCGATTCCACCCAGCAAGCCAAATCGGAAAAGACAGAAACGCTAAAATATTGCGATGCGTTTAGATGACCTTGAGGATAGCTCTAATGTTGAGGATCGCCGCGGCGCGTCCCCGCGTGGTCGGGCAGTTGCGGGTGGCGGAATCGGCGTCGTCATCATCGCTCTGATCGTCATGTTCCTCGGCGGCGATCCACGGCAGATTTTGGACGGAGCCGGCGCGATCCAAGCGCAGCAACAGCGTCAGCAGCAGCCTCAAGAGTCGGGAGCAGAAAGTGGCATCAATGATGAAAGCAAAAATCTGATCTCAAGAGTGCTCAAAGAGACCGAAAACGTCTGGACCGAAATCTTTGCTAACAGCGGCCGAACCTATCCAAAGCCGAAGCTCGTTATCTTTTCTGATCTGGTGGATACGGGTTGTGGACGTGCGGATAGCGGAGTAGGACCGTTTTACTGTCCCGCCGACAATCAAATCTACATTGATCCCACGTTCTACAACACGATGCAAAATCAGCTAGGCGCAGGCGGAGACTTTGCGCAAGCGTATGTGATTGCACATGAAGTAGGTCACCACATTCAAAACGTCCTCGGTACGAGTGGCAAGGTTGATCGGCTACGCCGCCAAGTCAGCGAGCGAGAGGGGAACCAACTTTCGGTCCGGCTGGAGCTGCAGGCCGACTATTACGCTGGCGTGTGGGCTCATCACGCTAAGAATCTTCGGATCGACCGGCAAGACATTGAGGAAGCGATGAACGCGGCCAGCCAAATTGGCGACGACAAGCTTCAAAAGCGCGGACAGGGCTACGTCAACCCAGAAACATTTACCCATGGCAGCAGTGAACAGCGCGTTCGCTGGTTCATGAAGGGTTATCAGTCGGGAACGCTCGAAGGCGGCGATACGTTTAAAACCCGGACTCTCTAACCGCGGCCCTAAAGAAGTTCAGGGCCGCCCTTCTACAAGCGGCCCGTCAACAGGAGGTGTTCGCTTTCCGCTTCAACTGGCGAGGCAACGCTGCCTCCAAGGGTCTACACGGTCAGCCGTTCTGACCAAGTCGATGGAAATCGACCCAACCAGAACCATTTTCGCGACTCAGCGCAAATAACAAGTCGTCTTAAGAACCCTCAACGCTGAAGGACACCAGAGACCTTTGCAAGCAAAGGCAGCCGGTCAGACTTCTTGCGACTCTGCAACGCCTACGGAGTTAGCTGCCGGGTTCGGATCAAGAGTTCCCCTACGACCGCAAAAGCGTTCGATTCACCCCTAGGACTGGGTCCCCCGTTCTAAACAAATCACTCGTTCAGACTCGGCGCGTGGCTGATACGCACATGTAGTATGCATCAGTCTTCGCTTCAGGACATTCTAAATCGATAAATTGTGATAAACCTCGCAGATAAAGAACTCTTCCGTGCACGAATAACGACTTTCACGAACACCAAACTGGCTGGGCGGAGACGAACCGACAGCGAGTAAACTCTACGGCAATGTCAGTACTCGTCAACAAGGACACGAAGGTGATCGTCTGTGGAATGACCGGCCGCGAAGGAGCCTTCCACACCGAACAAATGATCGCCTATGGCACCAACGTGGTGGGCGGAGTGACCCCGGGCAAAGGCGGTCAAGAGTTCCTTGGAAAGCCGGTGTTCAACACAGTCGAAGACGCAGTTAAAGCAACCGGGGCTGACGCTTCCATCATTTTTGTACCACCTCCCTTTGCAGGCAGACTCGGTTTTAGAATGCGAGGCGGCTGGACTACCGTTTGTAACCCTCATCACCGAAGGCATTCCAACCAGCGACATGGTTCGCGTCGTGAACAAGCTCAAAGCTGGCAACTATGCGACTCGGCTGCTCGGTGGAAACTGTGCAGGCATCATCACACCGGGAGAATGCAAAATGGGCATTATGCCGGGCCACATCTTCAAGCCGGGCAACGTAGGAATGGTCTCCCGCAGTGGCACGCTCACGTACGAGATCGTGTGGGAATTGACTCGCGCAGACTTGGGACAAACCACCTGTGTCGGAATCGGCGGTGACCCTCTTCCTGGCACGAGGTTCATTGAAGTTCTAGAGATGTTTGAGAAGGACCCCCGCTACCGAGGCAGTTGTCATGATCGGCGAAATCGGAGGATCAGACGAGGAAACAGCGGCTGAGTTTGTTAAGCAGATGTCCAAGCCCGTCGTTGGCTTTATCAGCGGTCGGACCGCCCCTCCCGGCAAGCGGATGGGCCACGCTGGTGCCATCATCAGCGGAAACAAAGGAACCGCCCAATCAAAGGTGGACGCTTTGCTTGCTGCCGGTGCAACCGTGGCAGACCGGACATCGGATGTTCCTGCTCTCGTCGCCGCTGCGCTCGCCGCGCGATAATCAGGCGCAAGATGATGAGCAAGTCCCCAGTTTTCGGCTGGGACTTGCTCAGCCTACTAATTCACTCGCCGGCTGTGAAGCTGGCTCTACCAAAAGGCGGATGATTCGCCGACCATCGGTTTCCGTCACCGTAAACCGAAAACCCTCTGCTTCAATGAACTCGTAGAGCTTGGGCTGCTTGCCGAACAGGCCAAAAACGTATCCGCCAACGGTGTCGAAGTCCTCGCTTTCCAGATTTGCGCCGAGCTCATCATTCACGTCGTCTAGGTGAGTTTTGCCATCAATGGAAAACCCTTTGCTGGTCGCTGCGACCTCGGGCGTCTCGAAATCATATTCGTCTTGAATCTCGCCGAAGAGTTCCTCGACGATGTCTTCTATCGTGACGATGCCCGCTGTGCCACCATACTCGTCCAGCACAACCGCCATCTGACTCTTCTTTTCGCGAAGAAGAGTCAGTGCTTCACTCACCCGGACCGTACCAGGAACACTGACCGCTGGTCGCATCATGCTTCGAAGGCTGACGTTGGTTCCCTCTACTATCGAAATCAGTAGCTCTTTTGCATGAATAACGCCAAGAATCTGGTCGTCCGTGCCTTCGTAGAGCGGAATTCGGCTATGTCCAGACTCCTTGATCAGCGTGATGATCTCGCTCGGATCGCTTTCAATCGGCATTGCGTCCAAGTCAGTCCGCGGGGTCATCACTTCTCGAACTAATGTGTCACTGAAATCGAGCGCCGACTGGATCAGCTCGCTTTCCTCAGACTCAATCGCACCAGACTTTTCAGCGGACTCAACCAGCGTGATGATCTCATTCTCAACCATCTCGCCCGGCTCCAGGCTTGCACGGCCCCCAAATCGATTCGCCAACAGGTTCGCGACCGCCACCACCGCTCGGGACGGAAGATTAAAGGCAAAGCTTATCAACTGCATAAAGCGGTAGAGGCGAAACGCAATTGTGCCCGGATGCAGCTCGGCAAAGCTTCGCGGCACCATCTCTCCGACGACGAGGTTGAGCAAGATAACTGGTATTGCGACCGCGATCGCCGACACCAGGATTAAGGTAAAGCCAGGCTTCCACGCGTACTCAATCTCAATCTTGGCTGCCAGCGACAGAGAGAGTAAGAACGCAAACCCAAGGATCGTCACGCGGGTGATCTGACTGGCGAGTGCACACGCAGCGGCAATTTTATGACGGTCTTCGAACACACGCTCTAGTCTCGACGCCACTAGGTTTTGACTTTTCGCCGTGGCTGCCCGAACATGAGCGCTTCTCAGACTCTCGACCGCCCGCTCGCAAAGAACGACGACACCATTTAACAGGATAAAGAACAGAATTCCCGCAATCGCTCCCCAAACATAGCTTCCAGAACCCGTCAGCAAAGACGATTGCACGTTACTATCCGGGGACGTGATAGAGCTGCCGGTTTGGCCGAGCGCACTGATGACGAGCACGAGGGCAAGAATGACCGCTAGCAGATTGCCTTGAATCCGGCGATGTGCCGAAGCATCAGTATTCACGCTTCGACTTCGCCGGTGACGTTCAAGAGGTTGATCTTTCATAGGTGTGTTGTGTTTACGAATCTGGTTCTACTTTAACCTTTCGGAAGAAATGCGAAAAGGAGGAGGGACAAAATGGTCCCGACCATCGCGCCAATGCTGAGTTCGCCGATCGAGTGGATCTTAGCTTCGTATCGGCTTTGAGCAACGATGAATGCAAGGATGATCACTAGCGCCATCACCACCGGACTTTGGGTCAAGAAGACCGCACATCCGGCAAAAAAGAAGGCATAAGTGGCATGGCCGCTCACCAATCCGCCCTGAAAGACAGTTCCGCGCTTGCCAAGCCCCTTGCCAATGACAACAGCGACAAAGCACAGAACGATGCCAAATCCCAGCTTCTGAAGCACGGGAAGAGCAGGCGCTTCACTCATCAAATTGACTTTCAGAGCTTCCCAACGGTTCTCGCCGAATATGAGTAGTCCGCCGACCACCAGAGCAATAATCGTGGTGACCAGCACCGCGCCCGCTGCAATGTCTTTGGCGAACTTGGCAAGAGGATTGTAGTTTGGAGAGATAAGGTCTACCGTTGCTTCAATCGCGGAATTAAACATCTCCGCAACGATAACAAGCGAGATGGTGAAAAGCAGAACCAGCATTTCTCGCAAGGCAAGATTGACAAACATGCCCAACAACATGACAACAACCACCACGTACAGGTGAAATCGCATGTGACGCTGGGTCTTGAAGGTGAAGACTACGCCATCCCATCGCGACCTTGAACGGTTGCAACAGTTCTCGGCTACGCTTCATTCGCGCGACGGCCCTCCCAAGATTTGACTTTCGACCAACTCTCTAGCGCTCCCATTGTCGGAGCTTAAATTCCCAGACGGAAGTTCCCTTGCTTCCGATTCGGACTCTTGATGCTCAGGGTCATTTTCATGAAGAACTGACTCCCAACTAGGCTCGGGAGGAAGATTTAGGAGCGTCGCAAAGCGCGACATCTGCGCTTGCATTTCCCGCCGATCGGATTCTTCAACATCGTCAAATCCGGCCAAGTGAAGCGCACCGTGAATTGCAAGCATCAGCAGCTCATCAAGAAGCGACACCTGCCGAAGCTCAGCCTGACATTGGGCATAGGGCACCGAGATCGCAATGGACCCTGCCAAAAGGGGGACCTCATTCGCTGGCGTGTAACCTAACTCCGAGTGACTCGATGGAAAGGTAAGAACGTCGGTATCCGCATCAATCCCCCGAAACTGGGTATTGAGATCCCGAATCTGTTGAGATCCTGTCAACAAAACTTCGATCTCACCGACCAAGACAAACTCGGTCGCAACTGCTGTCACGCATTCAGTGACCGCTGTGCATAGGTCCGTAGAACGTGGCACACCGCCATGGAGAATCTCCTGAACGAGGGGAGAAGGCTCTACGAGGACGTCTACCGCGTAGCTCCTCACATTGCCAGCAGCTTCCGAATGCCGATCAGGCTCGGGGTCAGGGTCTTCGGAGAGAATTTCCATCACTCTTGATGAAATCATCATGGACAAAAAAACGGCTTGAAACAATCGTCTCAAACCGTTTTTGGAGGCAGAAATGTAATCAAGCACGCGACGGACGTCGTCGCGCTTGTCGGCGACGCTTCTCGCTAGGCTTCTCGTAGTGCGAGTGGTCCTTCAACTCGCGAAGAACGCCGCTTTGCTGCAGCTTCATGTTAAAGCGCTTCAAAGCGCTATCGATGCTTTCATTGGCTGAACTTGTACGTAGATCACTTTTTTGCCTCTGAATTGAATATTATAGCCCATTGAATGCGCGCCCTTCCTGTTTTGGCTCTGACGCTAGTTGGAATGTTGCCATTTTACGGCTGTAGCAAACCCAAACCAGCGACCGCAAACGTGGCTACCAATGAGACAAGTGAGCCAGGCTCTCCAGAAGAAGCCATCCGAACTGCGTCTACCCAGCTCATGAACGCAGTCGAAACGCTTCAGGACACACGGAGCGAGTTGGGAGAAGAGGTAGCAACCGCTCCCGAGAGCTTAAAGGTCGCGGTTACGGAAGCGCTTGAAAACCTCGATGCCATCGCAGGCGGTATTCAGCAGATCGCTGAAGACTTAGAAGAAACTAAGCCGACCGAGCTCGAAAAGCTGCAAAAGCTTGCCGAGGAAATCGAAGACGCACAGTTGGACATCGACACTCTCAATGACATTGTGGATTTGTATGGCGAACTGAACAAGCCCGATAAAGCGAAGGCGGCCGACATTGATCTGACAGATGCATCGCATTCCTTAGAAACGGCGGTTGAAACCTTGGACAACGCGTTCAATTCAGAGCAAGCGGGATCTGCAGAGAATGCAACCGCTCAAGAGTCAAAAAGCAAATAAGGTCTAGGCAGGGCAATAGAAAAGCGACCCAAGCAATTACTTGGGTCGCTTACGAGTGGCGCCAGCGGGCGAATCCTTCTTGGAAGTGTCCGACGTTTTCGCCCAATATTTACCAGGTGCTAAAGTTGGTGCCGTCAGAAGCGGTACCTGTTGCTGAGGCAACCACTGCACCAGTGTTCGCGCCCGAAGTCGTGTAGCTGAACGCACTGTTAGAAACCGGATCTACGGGGACTGCCTGAAGGTAAGGACCACGCCAGTCCGCTGCAGTGATAGATATGCTACCGCCAGTTGCGTTCAAACCTGTTGCTGGGGCAGTTGTGGCAGCCAGTGCATTCAGTGTTGCCGGAAATGCGCCGGTATCGTTTCTAAAGAGATCGATCGCATTTCGGACCAATCGCAAATTGCTTCGCAGCGAAGATTCTCGGCTTCGCGTGCTCGAGTTTGAAAACTTAGGAATCGCAATTGCTGCCAAAACGGCGATGATGATAATGACGATCAGGAGCTCGACGAGCGTAAAGCCTTTCTTGACCCACTTAAGCGATGGTTTTCGCATATAGCCTCTCAACAAGAAGAGTTGGCACGACTTCCGCAAATCCTCACGGATTACTTATAAATTGCATAAATTTTTTCAATGCGTAAGGCTTGAGCCAAGCTATTCGGCACCCAGCCCGGTACGAAAACCGCTGAAAAATTTTCCCGATTCTCAAAAACCTCTTTGCAAAGCGTAGCGGATTCCATATACTAGTGCTCCGCCCCAACGTTGGGAGCGGGCTTATGATGCATCGCGGCGTCGCTTCAGACCGGCTGAGATGTATTGGGTAGAAAAAAACGGAAAACAAGTTCTTGAGGCAGCCGCATGCGGAATGGGCTTCGTTGCGTCCACAAAAGGATCGTCTCAACGGAAGCTCATTGATCTGGCGATCACTCTCACGCAAAGCTTTGACCACCGGGCGCTCCGGGACACGGAGCTGGTTTTCAGTTAGATATCCCCTGGGCGCTGCTTCTCGAACGATTCCCAAACTACGCGAACCTAATCGCCCAAAGAGACATCGCGCTTGGCATGTTCTTTCTGCCCTACGAAGCAAGCCTTCGACAGAAGTGTGTCGAGGCGGTGGAGCTGCTGGCGGAGCAGGCAGGAGCGAAGTGCCTAGCTTGGGCAGATGTTCCTGTAAACGTGAATGCGTTACCGCCAGACAGCTCGGCCCGCAGAACCCTGCCCAGGATCCGCCAAGCGATCTTTCAAAAGCCAGAAGAGTTGAGCGAGGATGGCTGGTTTGCTTGTCGCTACCTGCTGAGACTGGCGTTGGACGAGCAAATTGGAGAGATCGCTGGCGACCACTTTTCTGTCGCCTCGCTATCTAACAAAACCGTTGTCTACAAAGGACTTGCCGAACTCAGCAAGTTAGCGCAGTTCTATCCCGATCTCACGCATCCCGCTTTTGCCTCGCGCTACGTCCTTTTTCATAGTCGCTACTGCACTAACACAACTACTGCCTGGAGACGCGCTCAACCATTTTGGAGCATTGCCCACAATGGGGAGATCGCGACGATTCAAGGCAACGTTGCCTGGATGCAAGCGATCGGCCCCGATTTGATCCGCAATTTGGTGGAGAGACATCCATCCCTTGCAAAGGTCGGGGCAAAGGTCAAAAACATCGTCGCATCGGGAGGATCAGACACTGCGAATCTGGACGACATGATGATCAGCCTTATGGCAGGCGGAATGACCTTCCCTCAGGCGATGCTCGCTTTGCTCCCGGGAGCAGAGTCAATACTGCCCGAGCATGACAGGCTGCGTGACTTTTACCGCGCCGCGAGAATCTACGTCGGTGCTTGTGATGGACCGGCCGCTATTGTGGGATGCGACGGGAATGTTGCCGTTGCCCACCTTGACCGCAACGCCTTAAGACCTCTCTGGACGGTGACGACCGATGACTACGTGGTTGCGAGCAGCGAGTTAACTGGAACCGTCAATCTCGGCGAGGTCAAATCCCAGCGAGTACTTGGACCGGGCGAAATCATGATGATTAACCTGGCCGACGGCAGAACGTTTGACGATGAGAGCGTGCGCGAGATGGTCAGCCGAGCCGATTTTCCGCTTCCATTCAATCGACTTCACGAAGGACAATCGCTGGCCGATTCATTCAACTTCAGCGCTCCAGCATCTCAACAGGAGCTTTCGAGATATCAGACCGCCTTCGGAATGACCAAGGAGGATGTTGACGTGATTCTGGGACCGATGGGCCAGACGGGCAAACCACCAATCGGGGCAATGGGAGACGACACGCCGCTCGCCGCCATGCTTGACTCCCTCCCGCGCAGAATTGAAGACCACTTCCAGCTTCGTTTCGCCCAAGAAACCAGCCCTCCCATCGATCCGATTCGTGACGCCTGGGTATTCGATACCAGCGTGACCCTCGGCGATCGCTGGGGACTATGGACAAAGGCGAGCGGCCCTCTCGTCGAATTCCCAGACCGTGTGCTCTCGATCGGCCAGTTGGAATGGCTCAAGCAACAAAAATTCGTGGCGAAGATTTCGATGCTTGCCCCGGTGGATTGCGATATCGAAGAAGCCATAGACTCGTTGGTCCAACATGCCGTCGAAGTGGCGGAGACGCACACGATCCTCGTGCTGACCGATCGCTTTCCGTCCGCAGATCAGATTGCTCTTCCGTCCGTTCGGGTTACGTCAAGACTTGATCAAGCACTAACCCGCTCTGCTCGAAGGGGGCGAGTCGGAATCGTGATCGATGCTGGCCTCTGGGATATTCACCACTGTGCGATACACGTGACTCTCGGAGCGGACGCTGTCTGCCCATGGCTAGGACTTTACACGGTTGGCCAAGAACACGAGGCCACGGTTCTCAAGGCGCTTAGAAGCGGCTTTGTCGAAACAATGTCGATGATGGGCGTAACTCCCTGCTGCTGCCTATGCCGGAGCAAGACTGGTGGAGTGCACCGCCATCGACCCTGACTTTGCCAAATCTGAATTCCAAATCCACTCGCATCTCGGCGGCATCACTCCAGAAGTGTTAAATCAAGATTGGAAGGGTTTTCATACCGCGGCATTCAGCGATGAGATTCCGGTGTTAGTGGATGCTGGTGAATTTCGCCACACCAAGAATGGACGCCCACATGCAAACAACGCAGAAATTGTTCGTAGCTTGCAGATCGCGACTGGCTACAGCAAGAAGATTCACGAACATGCTCCTGGGAGTAAAGCGGCCTACCAAGCCTACTCGTCGTTAGTCAGCAACCGAGCGCCCGTCACGATTCTCGACCTTATCGAAACTCGAGAAGGAACCCTAATTTCAATCGAAGAAGTAGAGTCGGTCGAGCAGATTGTATGGCGCTTCATGGCCCCAGGCATGAGCGAGGGCGCACTGAGCGAGCCAGCCCACAAATCAGTGGCCCAAGCGTTCAATACGCTTCGCAGATATGTGCGCATGAAGCTGGGCTACAGCCCGCAAGGCATCGGCCCCCATCGCTAATTCTGGCGAAGGCGGCTTCGATAAGCGCCGAATCGGTACTCGACACGGCAATCGCAGCATCCAGTATGCGGGCGGACGCTTCACCATCACGCCAATGACTGCATCCACGGCGGCAGAAGCAGAGATCAAGTTTGCGCAAGGAGCAAAGCCTGGAAAGGGCGGTCAACTTCCTGGCCGAAAAGTCGATCCCCGCGTCGCCAATCAGCGCGGTTGCGAGGCTGGTTACGAGCTGGTTAGTCCGCCGATCAATCACAACCTGTACAGCATCGAAGACGTCAAATTAATGCTGGAGAGCTGGCGTCACCTCAACCCCAAGGTCAATTGTTCGCTCAAGTTTGTTGCGACATTCGGAATCGAAATGGTTGTTATTGGTGGAGTCAACGCGGGAGCAAACCGCATTCACATCAGCGATGGTTGCGGTGGAACCGGTGCGGCCAAACGGGTCGACCAAAAACACGCGGGGGTCCCATCCGCTGCAGTTCTGCCCGGCGTGCACGACCTCCTGGTGGAAGAAGAAATGCGCCATCTGGTGGAACTCAGCGTGGACGGTGGAGTGCAAAACGGTGAACAGGCACTCAAACTCTTCTTACTTGGTGCAGACCGAGTCGGATTCGGTACTAGCCTTCTCATTGCAATAGGGTGCTCAATGCTTCGAAAATGCCACCTGAGCGGTCCAGGATCCTGCAGACCCAACTGGGAAGCGTCGACTCGGCTGCACCCCAGGAGTCGCCACGCAAGATCCGGCATTCATAGCGCGATATAGCGGAAATTCCAAGAACATCGCCAAGATGCTGTTGTACGTCGCCGAAGAAGTGAGGGAGCGAATGGCAGCACTCGGAATTCGCAAACTGGACGATGCCATTGGTCGCCGAGACCTGCTAAGAGCCAAACCCAATCTAACCGGAAAAGCGGCGATGCTTGATCTTTCCACTCTGCTACGCGCTCCGACGGCCGATCCCCACACGAGGGATTTCGCTGCCCAAAGCGCGCGATTTATGCCCAAGCTGCGCGCGAGTGAACACGACGCCGCCGCTCGTGCGCTTCGCGGCGAAGTTGTCGAAATTGAAGAGAAGTTGACGAACGAAGACCGCTGTGTCGGTATCGGTCTGGCCGGAGTGCTTGCCCGCGCGGTAGGCGACAATGGCCTCGAGCAAGGTGCCGTCAAGTTGATTCATGACGGAGCTGCCGGACATTTCTACGCGGCTTACTGCATCAAAGGAATGGAATTCCGGCATCGCGGTTGTGTCGCCGATTCTGCGTTCACCGCCGCCTATGGCGGAAAATTGGTCATCACTCCCCCACTATCCAAGCCAGGACTCGCCCTGGTCGGCAATGCGTTCGGATACGGGGCCCGCTGCGGCGAGGCGTTCATTGCCGGTGTCGCGGGTAACCGATTCGGAATCTGCTTCCGCAAGAGTCACGAAGGCTACGGTCCGAGTGTCGTCGTCGAAGGCGTAGGAGCAAATGCTTTTCAGTACATGACCGGAGGAAAAGCACTCGTGCTAGGCCCGATAGGTCCTAACCTGGGATCAGGAATGACAGGTGGAGTGGTCTACGTTCTCGACGCGGAAACTAAGAATCTGAACCTTGACTACGTTGCCGCTTCTCCACTGTCCGAATCGGACGAGGAAGAAGTCATGCAAATGCTTCTCGCACACATCAAAGAGACCGAATCCTCCCTCGCTCTGGTGGTGCTCAACTCCTGGGACCCAAGCCGGTTCGTTGCAATCCGTACGTCGGTTGCGGCTGACCGGCTGCCCGAGTGGGACCAGCCAAACGAAGCTCCGAGCCCGGCAAGTCTCAACTGAGCAGCCCTAGCTACTGCATAGACAAGTTGCTCTGCTCAATCACCATCTGCCGACTTTCTGGAAGGACGGTCGGCAGCAAGACTGAAACACCGGGTTCTACCTGCTGCATCGTTACCGCAAGCAGAGTCGGCGCGATCACGATCGTTGCCGGATTGTGCGTGATCACAACGAACTGAATTTCCTTTGAAAAGTCCGAAATCAGCGCCGCGAACCGCTCGACATTCCTACCGTCCAATGGAGCGTCCACCTCGTCGAGCACAACAAGCGGGGCTGGCTTCACCTTCAACAAGGCGAACAAGAACGCGGTCGCGCACAAAGACCGCTCTCCACCCGAGAGAAGTTGAAGGGGTTGCCGCTTTTTGCCGGGCAGCTGAACCAAAACTTCCACACCACTATCGAGCGCATTTTCAGGATCTGCAAGCTGAAGGTCTGCTTCCCCACCCTCAAAGAGTCGCTGGAACATCTCCTTGAAAGCAACTTGAACTTGCTCGAAGGTCGCCATAAACTTGGCCCGGGTTTGCTTATCCAGCTCCGGCAATGGTTTCCATGACGGTGGCGATGGCTTGCTCAACGTCGGTCTTTTGAACGCTATATTCGTCAAATCGCTCTGTCAGTCGCTCGAACGCCTCGATCGCGCCAACGTTAACATCACCCATCATCTTGATCTCGCGCCGCAGCCGGTTCACCAGCGTTGTCGCATCGTCAGGAATCTCATGAACCCCTTCTTGCGCCACCGCGTCCATCTCGGTCAAGCCGTAGCCGTCCATCAGCCGTTCTGCCGCTGCCGCACGCTTCGCGTCTGCGCGAGTCCGCTGAATTTCGGCCTGGTGATTCGCTTCAGAGAGGCTCAACGCGGTTGCCCGTAACGACTTACTTCGTTCAGCAAGAGTCAGCCCGAGGTCGAACATCTCACGCCGCTCGTGCTGTTCTGCCCCAAGCTGAGCAAGTATCTTCTGGGCCTGAGTTTCTACTGAAGCGCGTTCGGTCCAAGCCGCGTCGACTTCTGCTCGCAGTCTTTCGCGCTCTGGCTCCAAATTCTCTAGCTTCTTATCTCGAACTTCCAGTGCTTCGATTGCCGAGGTCACACGTCGCTGAGAAGCCAACAATCGAAGTTCTGACTGAGAGGCTCGCTGACGCGCCTCTCGCAGTCGAACCTCAAACTGCTCGGCATCTGCGCTCTTAGCCGCCACCGTGCGCATCAGCTCATCTCGCTTCGATTCGATCAAGTCGAGGTCAACCGGTTCCAGAAGGGCCACGTCTGCCAGCTCAGAAAGCTTTGCGATTTCGGAGCCGAGCTTTTGCTGTTGACGGTGAGTGTCTCTTAGCTCGTCCTCTAGACGCTGCAAGTATTCCTTGGCGTCTCGTACGGGTTCGCTGGCTCTCTGCATCGCCACTTGCGAATGCGCGATCACCCGCTTGAGTTCTTCGATTTTGTCCGACCGCTTCTTCTGACGAACCTCGAACTCGCGAATCACGCGAGAGAGCTTTTCGATCTCATCTTCAATCTCCGCAAGTTCGGCCTTGCGCTGCACGGTTCCGTAAACCTGTTTGGTCTGCTGTCCACCCGTCACCGCGCCGCTAGCATGAACCACTTCGCCGTCGATTGTCACCATCCGCGACCAGCCATACGTTTTGGCCAACTTGAGTGCATCGTCCAGAGTATCAACAATCACCACTCGACCAAGAAGACTATCGAGAACGGGTCGGTCTTGTCGATCGCATCGCACGAGCTCGCTCGCCCGACCGATGACCCCAGGTTGGCGAAGAACGCTCTCTAGGTCTCGACTTGGCTCGCTAGGACGCATCAGCGGAATTGGCTGAAACGTGGCTCTTCCCGCACGATTAGACTTA
>JAZKJV010001749.1:0-174996 GCA_037367405.1 Ottelia alismoides | reverse complement strand
AGCCAATAGGCGAAACCAATACTTCGGAACTCGCTCGCAACGGAATCACCCGTGAGCGTGCAAGAACCTACTCGGACGCAAGACGATGAGACAGACACCCCCGTGAAGGCGTGGCCTAGGCTCGATACTTCGGACGAGGTCGATGCTCTGCACAATAGAGAGTCACCAATGTTGACCAAGCCCTACTCGTCCACGTACGATAGAAGCGCCAATACTTCGGAAATCCAGGCGATACACAAGGCAGCCACAGACTGGGTTTTGGGCTCTAATCCTTACGAAGCACTCTGCTCACTTGGAAGGAGACCTTCCCATGCAACCTGAGTACAAGTGAGGGTGTGACTCTCCCCAATCAATGAGTTCAATTACCAATTTTATTTAGGTCAAAGTTTTCTTAGCAGTCCCTTTTTTAATTTTTTTTGTGTTATCGCTTCTTTTGAGTGATTTCAAACAAGCGCCTAACGTTTTTGTGTTTTCTTTATCCTACTTTGTCCAAAAATAGAGGGAGAATAGAGTCGGAAAAGCCAATGCAAGTCGGCACCAAGATGGAGATCTCACCTTTGTGCCTAAATGATGGATGCAAAGTAAGAAGACTTACAGCGAATCCCAGCTCTCTCCATGCGGGATGCAAAGCAGAATTTGTAAACCTAACTACATGCCGGTATGCAATGCGGAAATCGTCCTAAGATGGGCAATTGCTAGCGTGAAGAACCACAAGTTAATCACCAATCCTCGATCCTAAGAGTCCGGTCTAGACCCTCCCCTCCTCTTCTCGACACATCGAGTTCAGGAGTAGCGCTTTATGGGGAGAGCTCGCGGCGCGGCGGATCTAAGAAGATGAGTTAACTGTTTAATTAAACTAAGTCCAAAAACGGTCTATAGGTACATGCAAAGGTTATTAGTGTGTTTGGACCTAATCTAGACGATCAAGCAAAAGCCTAAATCTAAGGGCTCAATCCACAAAAGAAAGTGAAAATGAAATCAAAACCGGCAAATGACAGTCGGGAAAACACGAAGAAAACAACGGTGAGCCCCCGGGTGAACAAACACCCGGAAATTAGGCCCGAAGTGTTCAAGTGTCCAAGTCCTGTATTATTACAATTAATCAAATCTCTCTCTCACAAAAAAATGAAGAGCCGACTGTCTCTCTCTAGCTCTCCTGCTCTCTCCTGCCGGCTAGGATAGAATAGCCGGCTCCTCCTACCAAGGATGCACAGGATCCCCTAGGCGATCCTCCTCGGTCAGCGGTCCCTCGCAAGAAAACAAAAGAGATGTCAGACAGTTCAAAACAAATGATGCTCAAGAGATAAATAATCAAAAATGGCTAAGTGAATAAAAGACCCAAAGGTACTCTACAAACCGATGCTCCCCGGCAACGGCGCCATTTGAAAAGCGAAAAAGCGAGAGCCGCTAAATAGCGGTCTGACAAGTCAGACTCACTGTCGCTGATGCGACTGCTCAAACTTCCTCGATCTTCAACAATTAACCCACACAATCAATCAGAGAATGAGTAGCAAGGATTAAAATTTATTATACCCTACTAAAGATGTACAATGGCAAGCAAGTAGGGGTCGAACTCAAGAAGCAAAGGTGTAGAGTACAGATAAAAATCCAAACCTAGGTCTAACAAGCTACTTAACCAATCTAGAATTTTTGTGGGTTTTTAATTTTTATATTTTTTTATTTAATTTTTAATTTTATATTTTTGTATTTTGATTTTTTAATTTACTGATTTTGTATTTTCTTTTTAGATTTTATATTTTTATATTTTCTTTTTCCAATAATAGAAAATAAGGACAATGTACTAAAAAGGAGAAAGAGATATTTATGAAAATAGGTAAAAATGTCCAGAAAGTAGCAAATAAAGTCTTTTTGATCTTTTTATCCTTTTTTACTATTTTTGTGATTTTTGGGAAATTTTTAGAATGTTTTTGGTATTTTTAATTAGCAAAATAGAGAAAACAGTAAATAAAGTGAAGGCTGAAACTTAAAATGGAGAAATAAAATAGCAATTAGTAACAAAAATCCTCCAAATTAATTTTCACTTAAAGAGAGTAAAACAAAGAAAATTCAGGCAGAGAAAACACTATTTTTGGATTTTTTATGACTTTTATAAATTTTTATGAAGTTTTTTAGAGTTTTGCAATTTTTAGGGGTTTAGTTTTGTATTCTTTTAATGGTTTTTGGCTGGGAGTTAAAATGAACTAAAAGACACAAAATATAATTTTTGGGGGATTTTTCTGAAAGGTTTTTATATTTTTTTGGGGTTTTATAAGCTAGACAGTGCTGAAAAAAGTGAGTTTTTGATTTTTAATAAATGTAAAAATAAAATGAAATCAAAAACTAAAATGATAGCGTTAAAGTACACATTTCCAGGAGCTTAACCCTATTTTTGTGGAATTTTTGGACTTAAGGAAAGAGGTTAAATAAATACCACAAACATCCAATCAAAACACAGGCCTGGCAGGGGTATACTTGTAATTATAAAAATATCCAGGGCTCAGATGCAATTTCCACCAAAAAATCACGCACAACTCATGTGAAGCACCATTCACAGGGGCATAATAGCAATTAAAGAAAATCGGTTGGGCATACATGCAAAACGTCCAAAAACATATTATATATCCTACGCACAGGGACGAAATCGCAAATACACAAAAGTTCTGGGTAACTTGCAAAATACCCAAAAGTCACACGCCACCGTCACGTGAGGTGACGTGGCGTGGACTGAAGTGCAAATAGTGATAATGTGAGGGTCTGCGTGCAAATATTACAAAACTTTTAAACTACGGATAAAAGTTACTGGACTAAATGGTAAAGACAAAAATTTGTGGGTTAAAAAGGCAAAATACCCACGGGCGCGATCCAGCAGTCGACGGCGAGGCTCTTGGACACGTGGCGCAGATCGGACGGTGGTGCGGCTGAGAGGATCGGACGGTTGATGACGTGTCTGGAGCAGATGGTCGATCCAACGGCAGGGAGGGGTTCACGAAGAACACCTCCCCGGCGAACTTCGAGATGCTATTCCGGCCGACACACGGCCACTCCGACCCCAGGATCAAGGGCAAAACGATCCTGGGACACGTCCGCGTCTGAAGGAGGTCTCAGGCGGGCCTGAGATGGCTTGAAGCGGCCGGACGGCGGAGGTGGCCTGGGTAGCTACTCCTGGGGTCTTCGAGGGTCGATGGAGCCTTCTCCTTGGCTCAGACCTGCGTGGTTAGTTGCGCAAAATCCAGGCGAAGCTGCAGGTGCCTTCTGATGGTGCGAATGAGGCGAAAGTTGGCTCGGACGATGAACTCCGGCGAGCGGCGGAGAGGGGAGTTCTGATGGCTCGATCTGGGCGAGATCGAGGTGGATGGAGGGGTGGAGCGGAGCGACAGAGCGACGAGGGAGAAGATGGAGGTGGGCGGAGCGACTGTGAAGGAGGTAGGTGGCCGGAAAATGGAGGCGGAGCTATGCTCCGCCGTGGACTTGGATCGAGGATTCACGGCGATTGGGTGATCGAAACTAAAAACTGCTATAGGACTACACTAATCTACGCTACAGCTACAAGAAAATGAAGAGAAGGGGAGGGAGACTCACCAGAGACGTCGGGCGATGAAGCTCGGCGGAAGTCCGGCGAGGGTCGGATCGACTTCGATTCGACACCAGATGACTCAAACCCAGGCTCAAATTGACTCCTGCTGTCACCAGGAGCACAATGGGCAAGGGTTTTCGGGTGGATTTGGCGGAAGAAGGATCAAACTTGAATCGAAGATGGGGGCGCTCTTTTGAGGGGTTGACGGGCGGCGTGAAGAACGAGGTCCAACAGCCTCGGTCAGTGATCCACAGCCCAAGGAATCACTTGGGCGTGAATCACCATTGACCGAGGAAGAGATTCCGTGAATAGGCCATCACCAAATGGTGATCGAAGCCTCCTTGAAAAAAGGATCAAAGCAGGGTCAAACCCGCTTCTGACAAGGGACAGACCTCGGTCAGGGAGTTGACCGAGGTCAACCAATGGAGTGCTCTGGTTGGTCCACGTGGACCAACCAGAAAATTCCTTGGCGAAAAACCCTTATAAAATGAATTAAAAATAGCAGATGAATTAATTAAATTTTAATTATAAAATAAAAAATATTTGTAATTTTATGAAGTATTTTATGGTGATTTTTATTCATTTTTATGAGCTATATTTTTATAAATTACCTTTATACCCTATATAGGTATATTATCTATATATATCTAAGTATTCTATTTTTATTTAGGTGTTTTTAATATTACTATTTTTGTTTATTATTTTTATAAATTATAACATACTTTTATACATGTAAATCTATTTTTATTTTATTTTATTGATGTGTTTTGTATAATTAATAAAATATAAGTATAGTTTATACAGGTATGTGTATAAATATAATACCTATGTTTTGAGTATACAAGTATTTTATTTTTTATTTTTATTTTTATTTAGGTTTTTATTCTAATTTTAATATTTACAATTATTATAAGTAATATTTATAACATTATAAAAACATAAAAATGAATGAATAATAAATAATTAATAAATTGAATATTTAATTCTGTACAAGTATACAATGAGGGTCCAAAAGTCAACTTTCAAACCGTAGCTCCGCCAAATGCGAAACCTCCGCTATTAAATCGCTCATTTCCTTCTATATACAATTAAAGGTGAGTATGCTGCATTTGGAATTTTCATTTGTGAGATACGGGTCTGGGAAGTTGGCATTCTGGATTTTTATTCAGACCATAACTTTTTATCTGTGTATTATTTTTCTGTAAAATCAATTTTGTATTTTTCTTTATAAAAGTATCTACAACTTTCATGTACAAAGTTTCTTTATGTGATGTATAAAAAGTGGAACCAAAAATAGGTCCCAAAATGAATAAAGAATGAATTAATAATTATAGGTATTTGGCCCTTATCTCCCCCTACTTTATTCCTTGTCGACCTATTCATCAAGATGCCTAGGTCTCGGGGTTTCGGGTCATAAAATATTTACAATATTTTATTCTTCTTCTTTTCTTTCTTTATTCTATAATTTTTGGCATTAAAAACCGTATTTTATACAGTATTTACACACCTATGCACGAATGCTAAAATGCATGAATTAATGCTATTTACACGCATTTACTAGGGTTTTTGAGGCCAAGATGATAGAATAAAGATGATGAAGCATAGCTTCATCAGAGCCTAATGCCCGGTATGCATCGGGATCCATGCATGGGAAACCTAACGATCTTTTATTCCAATATAAAGCATATACTTTATCAATCTGTGGGGATATTAAAAAATCGTATATTTATTCATCTGCGGGGACATATCTCACATCATGCATAACCATTATATATTTATTTAAATCATATAAACTATTTTTTGCACAATTTTCCTCATGAGTTTGGTGATTTATTTTTCTTACCCCCAATTCTTGTATAATATGTAGTGGTTTACTCTTTCATTAAACCATTTTTCTGAAATAATTCAAAATGGTTTACCTCATAAACCAATTTTCTTGTATAACTTTCATATATGTATCTTGATATACGTTTTCAACCGCTGGCACTTGCGGTCCACGGCATGACATGACAATGTATCTACAACTGTAGAGGACTTAGCTTTTGCTTTTATGGTTCCTTGCAACCATACGCCCATGTGACTCTTTATGGGTCTATACCTTAAATCTCCGTTAGCTCTTATGTGATATTGTTATTCTTCTCTTTCATTTTCCCTTTATCATTAGCGATGTAATATTTTATTGCAAACTTATTATTATAGCAAATTATCAATCCATTAAGCATACATTTGATATGCGTCAAGTAATGTACACGTTGGGGGTTAAGATTAATGAAGGTGTGCCACTAACCATAGTAATTATACTTATCACACAAACGGTTAACATCCATCCATCCTTATCATAATTTTCCATCGTCTTTTGGCAATTCACAGTTTCTCATTACAATTTTTCCCTAATTGTACATGATCTAACTTTATTCTATTTCTACATTTTTTTCCTTGTGAGCTATCCCGAGTTTATAGAAGTATACTATTTATGTAAAAAACTCTTATGCTTATTCGCATGCAATTTTTCTGTCCTTTCTTGTGGTATTTGCTTATTCATCCTAATTATTCATGTAGGTGTGATTCATACCTAATATAAGATCTTACACGTAAGACATGAGTGTTTACACTCAGAATCTAAAATATTTCCTAACGTGCATGGATTCACCATTTAAGGTAATTATAATCTTGATCCGATTAGATTTTTTTTTGAAACAATTTCTACCCATTTAATAAAAATAGTGATTAGTAAAATCTCTATATTCGTCTCTAATTAACAGCTATATTGACAAAATTCCATTAAAAGAATTATGAAAATAAATGGAATATATAGCAACATGTGATGATGTGCGTTTAAAAGCAGAATGCATGATGTAAATCCTCGTTTATATGACATCGTTAGCAAATGACAACTACTTTTTATTACATAACAGTAACAGAATATCTCTTGATTGTTGGGTTTGTTACTGGAAGGTTAACTTCATATGGTAGTATTCATTATTCGGTATATAAGTGTGGGGTGTAGAAATACCACTTAACCACAAAAGGAGATGACGCGAGTGTCATTTTATTTATAAGATCTAATATGGCCTAAGGAATTGGCACAAACACTTAGTGGTCTTAAATCGTACACGGCCCCTAATTGTAAGTACTATCCTTGAGAGCACATCAAGATGTTTAGTATAAAACGAATCACTATATCTGTATGTTAACTCATGACCCGGCACCTACATTGGGATCTCTATTAGAAATCAAGTCAATATGTGCACACATACTCCTACAATTCAATCATATATTTAGAGATCATATTCTACGACTTTTATTGCGATGTATCCTATCCGACAAATAAAATTTATAAATCGTAATCCTAAGCCGATACATACGAGAGATCTATTTTAACGTAATCAATATTTATACAAAAGCCTAGACCGATACATACCTTGATCCAAAGCTTAACTCTATCTGTCGGGATCGTCGCTCCTTCTCTTGGTCACGGATCCACACCCTCCTCCTTCTCCGACTCGGTGTCGTCGTCTTCTGCGACGAATATAACTCTCCCATAAGGACTCCTCTCTAGCTTTCTTCCTCTCTCTCTTTAGGGTAGGGATTGTTTGAAAAAAAAGGTACCGTGAGGAAGGGAATGTATGGGGTTTTAAGATTGACAATGAGTGGGGTTTTATTGGCCATTAAAAATTCTAATTGATGTCCCAATGAATGCGCTAATGATTGCGCTAATGAAATGCAATTAAGTTTCCAAAAACTAAGCCGTTACAATCTACCGCCCTTACAAAAATTCGTCCTCGAGATTCTTAGTAAAGGGACATGCCGGAAAGTTACGGATGCTTTTCCCGCATTTCACTTTCCAACTCTCAAGTAGCCTCCTCCTTTTGGTAGTGCTGCCAAAGGACCTTGACCATCGAAACTATGTGTCGACGAAGTTGATGATCTTTGCGATCGATTATGCGTACCGGTTTCTCCTCAAAGGTCAAATTTGGTTAAATGTCGATGACCTCGTATTTGATCACATGTGAAGGATCAGGGTGTATTTCTTCAACATAGACACATGAAAAACATCATGTAGTTTCAGTATCGAGGTGGTAATGCAATACGATATGCCACCTCTACGATTCGTTGTAGAATCTCAAAGGTCCTATGTATATGGGAGTGAGCTTCCCCTTTTTGCCAAATCGTAAGACACCTTTGGTTGGAGAGATCTTTAGGAACACATGCTCCCCAGCTGCGAAACTCAACTCTCTTATGTGACGATCAGCGTAAGACTTTTGTCTACTTTGAGCTGCCAACAACCTCTTCCTGATTAGTTCAACACTCTGTTTACTTGTCTGAACAAGTTTTGGTCCCAAAATATGTTTCTCACCAACATCACTCTAACATGAGGGTGATCTGCATGATCTCCCATAAAAGCGCTTCATAGGGAGCCATCTTGATGCTCGAATGATAACTATTATTGTAAGAAATCTCCACTAATGGAAGGTGTCTATCCCAGTTTCCTACAAAATCTATAACACATGCTCTCAACATATCTTCTAGAGTATGGATGGTCCTTTCTGATTGACCATCAGTCTGCAGATGGAAAGAAGTGCTGAACTTCAATTGAGTGCCCATGGCATCCTGAAAGCTCTTCCATAAGCGAGAGGTAAATCGTGTGTTCTGATCAGAGATAATTGATGCAGGAACACCATGTAGGCTGACAATTTCATTCACATATAATTCAGCTAGGCTGTCTGTCGACTGATCCAAGCGGATAGGTAGAAAGTGTGCTGATTCGGTTAATCGGTCAACAATCACCCATATGGTGTCATAATGATGTTCGTGGTCTTGGGTAGGCTGGTGACGAAGTCTATCGTCATGTGTCCCACTTCCATTCAGGTAACTCTAAGAGTTGGACAAGGCCGGCTGGTTTATGATGTTCAATCTTGATTTGATGACAAACCAAGCATTTAGAAACAAAATCTGTGATGTCATTCTTCGTCCTTGGCCATCAAAAGTTCCGTTGCAGATCCTTATACATTTTCGTTGTACATGGATGAATAGTGTACATCGATCTGTGTACTTCATCTAGTATCTCCTGCCTCAACTCTACATCACTTGGAATCCATAATATGTTGTGGTACCTTATAGCTCCATTCATTCCAATGGTGAAATCAGAACCTTCTTTCTTGGATGCTTCGATAAATTTAGGGAGATCCATTTTTTGTGTAGCCAAGATCTTTTCATTATCTCTGGTTGAATCTTGAGTCCTGCAAAAGATATCTTGCTCGGTCTGCTCAAGAAAGGCTCCCAATCTTCGAATTCCTTCATCATCTTCCATTGAAATTTTAAACTAGCTAGTTTACCTTCCCATTTTCTACTTAATGCATCTCCTACGATGTTTGCTTTTCCCGGATGGTAATTAATGGCAAAGTCGTAATCATTTAGGAATTCTAGCCAGCATCATTTTCTCTGATTAAGTTCCTTTTGAGAGAAAATGTATTTGAGGCTCTTATGATCGCTGAGTACCTCAAACTGTTCACCGTAAAGGTAATGTCGCCAAATTTTAAGAGCAAAGACTACGTTGCTAACTCTAAGTCATGAGTTGGGTAGTTCCTTTCCTGCGGTTTCCACTGTCGTGAGGCATAAGCAATGACTTTCTCCTTTTGCATAAGAACACACCTCAGCCCGGTGCCTGATGCATTTATATACACCACAAAACCTCTGATGCCTGATGGTAAGGCAAAGATTAGAGATGTGGTCAATCTCTGCTTCAATTATTGGAAACTCCGCTCGCACTCTCCTGACCATACAAACATTACATCCTTTCGAGTAATCTTTGTTAATGGTAGTGAGATTCTTGAGAAATTCTGAATAAATCGTCGATAATATCCAGCCAAGCTAAGAAAGCTACGGATCTCGGAAACATTCCTGGGTTGTCTTCAATTCATCACAGCTTCTACCTTGGTTGGATCTACCTCAATGCCATCCTTATATACCACATGACCAATGAATGCGACCTTATCAAGCCAAAAATCACACTTGGAGAATTTTGCATAAAGCTTGTGTTGCCTTAAGATTTCAAATACAATCTGTAAATGTACTCGATGTTGCTCCGGGTCGGATGAATATATCAAGATGTCATCCACAAACACAATGACAAACTTGTCAAGGTATTCTCGAAATACCATTCATTAGCTCCATAAAGGCTGCAGGAGCGTTAGTGAGACCAAACGACATAGCTAAGAATTCATGATGACCATACCTTGTTCTGAAAGTCGTCTTTGGTATATCCTCATCTTTTATTCGGAGTTGATGATAACCCGTACGCATATCAATTTTTGAGAAAACAACTGCTCCTTGCAACTTGTCGAATAAGTCATCGATGCGAGGTAATGGGTATCTAGTCTGCACGGTCACTTTACTTAGGCCTCGATAATCAATGCAGAGTCTAAGAGACTCATCTTTCTTTTTCACAAAAAGAACAGGTGCTCCCCATGGAGAAACGTTGGGACGTAGAAATCCCTTATCTAGTTGTTCTTGTAACTGCTTCTTTAGCTCCTCAAGTTCTGCAGGTGCCATTCGGTACGGAGCCTTGGAAATTGGTGTCGTTCCTGGAATAATATCAATTGAGAAATCAATTTCTCTATGAGTAGGTAATCCAGGAAGATCGTCTGGAAAGAAATCGGCAAAATCTCAAACCACATCTAAGTCTTCAAGACGAATTTGTGATGATTCAGTGCTAATTACACTGGCGAGATATGCGATGCAACCTTCGGCTAGTAGTCTGCTTGCATACAGAGATGAGATAACCAATCTCCCACCCTTACAGGTGCCTCGAATAACTATCTCCTCAAGATTCGATCTACTCATGACCACCTTCTTTTCTCGGCAATAAACCGATGCATGATTCTCCTATAACCAATCCATGCCCAAGATGACATCATAGGTTGTGATGGGCAATAAGATCAGATCAGCAGTGAGTATGTCTTCTCTTATTAAAATGGGTACATCCTTTAAGTACATACCAGAAGCACTAATATCACCCATCGGTGAAGAAGCAGTAAGTGGGTATGGAAGTTCAGCGGCTTCCAAGCTTAGTCTTCTTGCAAAAGCATTAGAAATAAAGGAATGCGTAACACTGGAATTGAAAAGGACATGACATAAATGGTTTGCAACTAGGAGAGTATCTTCCACTACTGTTGGCTCCTTCAGCATCTTCAGAGGTAATAGCAAATACCCTTCCTGTCATCTTCTTCTTATGTTCAAATGTCTTATTATGGTCCTTAAAGTCCTTATTGCAATCTTTCATGAAGTGGCCCTTTTCACCGCATTTAAAGCAAGTGGTTGTCAACTTGTAACATTCCCCTGGATGCCTTCTGTCACAATGAGGACACAATTCATAGGTGTACTTCATGTTGGCTGGTGCATCGTTGATTCTTGTCTTCTTGGAGTTTACTACAGCGTGGCACCTAGGGTTCACTTGTTGCATCTTCCGATATGCTGCATCAATTTCTACACCAGCTGCAACGACCTCAGATAGGATCGTGGGACCCCTAATGAGTACCTTGAGACTCAAACCGGCATTCAAGCCTTCGACAAACTTCCTAGCTCGCTGCTTTTCATTTGCATAGACGCCCTTGCCACATTTTTCTAGTTCATGAAATCTTGCAGCATATTATTGGACTGTCATACCTCCCTGACGAAGGTCTATGAACTACCGGCATTTAGCATCCCTAGCATGTTCAAGGATGTAACACTCAGAAAAACGCTCCACAAAGTCATTCTAACTGATGATCAAATTCTCCGAAAAGTGAATTCCCTTGCAGGATGTCCACCACTCCTTAGCACTATCTCGTAGACGAAATGTTCCAAAAATCACTTTCTTTTCCTCAAGATAGTCAGTTGCTTCAAAAGCCATTTCAATCTCTCGTAGCCAGTGTTCAGCCTTTTCCTGCTCAACACCCTTGAAAGTGGGTGGATCGTGTTGGATGAATGCCTTTAGAGTCAAACCGCCAGAGTTGGTCACATGACTCTTCTGATGCTGGGTCATCGGTGTCATTAACTCCAGCATCTGCTTCTGCATATGCATAACGACTTCTTGGCTCATTGACGACTCGCAATCTCCATTAGCTTCAATTGCACGACAAGAGCCATCTGCTAAAAAAACATCGATAGGGTCAATGAGGTGCGATACTGATTCACTTTATAAATAGATCTCAGATCACTAAGGATTGGGGATATCTTATGCCAAGAGGAACTCTAGCTCTGATACCATTTGTAACGGAACGGGTCACGGAAATCAACAGAAGCTTGCTATATCGAAATGCACGACCGAACCGTTACTGATAACATGCTTGGCATTCAATGAGCAGAAATAATACCATATCCAAATAAAATCCATAATAATCATTTAACTAAGAGTTCCGTTATCACAATCCTGACCGGGGTATTTTGCAAAACTACACTAGGACTTTAAAAAACATCTCATTAGTTCATGTAGGCATAAAGATATCCTTCAAATCTTCATAAGTTGAATCATACCATGTCATAAATACCGAGTAGTCCGTAGCACAATCCTGAATGTGCAATCAACCCCTCTCTTCACCTGAAATAGACAATATAATTCTTTTCCATGAGCCTAATGCCTAGTATGCATCGGGATCCATGCATGGGAAAGCTAACGATCTTTTATTCCACTATAAAGCATTTACTTGGGTTTTATTGGATAACATAATTACGTACCTAATTTCTTCCCATGCATGTCTAAATTTGACTCCTAAAATGTATAATTTAGATCATTTTATAGACATGGGTGTACATGTGTAAGTTTCATAAAAAATGATATACATTTATTAAATCTGTGGGGACACATCTCACATCATGCATAACCATTGTATATTTATTTAAATCATATAAAGCATTTTTGGCACAATTGCCCCCATGAGTTTGGTGACTTGTTTTTCTCACCCCAATTCTTATACAACATGCAGTGGTTTACTCTTTCATTAAACCATTTTTTTGATATAATTCACGATGATTTACCTTATAACCCAATTTTCTTGTATAACTTTCACATACATATCATGATATACGTTTTCAACCGCTGGAACTTGCAGTCCATGGCATGACATGACAGTGTAGCTACAACTGTAGAAGACTTAGCTTTTGCCTCTATGGTTCCTTGCAACCGTACGTTCGTTGCGGCAAATGCGACCCCTTGCGGTCGTTCATGTGACTCTTTATGAGTCTGTGCCTTAAATCTTCATTAGCTCTTATGTGGTATTGTTATTCTTCTCTTTCATTTTCCCTTTATCGTTAGGGATGTAATATTTTGGTGCATACTTATTATTACAGCAAATCATCAATCCATTAAGCATACACTCGATATGCATCAAGTAATGTACATGTTGGGGGTTAAGATCAATGAAGATTTGCCACTAACCATAGTAATTGTACTTATCACACAAACGGGTAACATTCATCCATCCTTATCATAATTTTTCCATCGTCTTTTGGCAATTCATAGTTTCTCATTACAAATTTTCCTTAACAGTACATGATATAACTTTATTCTATTTCTACACTTTTTTTCTTATGAGCTATCTCGAGCAAGGTTTAGGAAAGCAGTATGCGTATGCGTTCGGACAGGTCACTGAATAGCGCTTAAGCGGTATGCGGGGGCATATGCGGGGTATATGCGATTCTACGTGGTTTCCTAATTTTTTATTTAAAAATAATTAAATATATACAAAAGTGACTACAACAGAACTAAATTTATGTATACATGTGGTCCAACAGAAGATCTAAGAAAAATAGCTTTCATATAGAGTTCAAAATAATATCTATCAATCAAATATCAATACTTAAATAGAACGATTAGCACACAAAATAATAGACAACAAACAACAAAATAAAAAAATTAGCGCACAAAATTCCTCTACTGTTGAATATAATGTTATTTTATATGTCGTTATATTTATAACTGATCCTCCATCAAAATTACCGAACTTTACATGTAATATATTGCATTCGTAATAACTATTAGTTGACTAAATTAGTTTGCTAAATTATTAGTATATTATTCTTTTTCTTCCTTGCGTGTTTACTCCAATCTCGTAGTACAACTACTTTTGACGATGGGTTTGAATGGTCATGGAATGTTTGGTAGGCATACATGCAAAAGTAAGGAAAACATAGCACAAATAACACAACAAAACATGGCACAAATTTAAAAAATTAAAAATAAAAAAAAATGTGTATGCGACCGCACACACCGCATATGTGGCCACATAGCCCGCATATGCAGCCCGCATAAGCGCACAGGGCGCCTAATGGAGGGCGTCAGGAAAGCGGTGCGCTGAGGGCACAACATACGCATATGCGGCTGCACGGGCCGCTTTCGTGAACACTGATCTCGAGTTTATATAAGTATACTGCTTCTTTTTTTTAAACTCATGCTTATTCGCATACAATTTTTTGTGTCCTTTCTTGTGGTATTTGCTTATTCATCCTAATTATTCATGTAGGTGTGATTCATACCTAATATAAGATCTTACACGTAAGACATGAGTGTTTGCACTCATAATCTAAAATATTTCCTAACGTTCATGGATTCACCATTTAAGGTATTTATAATATGGGATATTTACACCTATAACCCTGAGTAATATGGTAATTACCCCAGGAACTCTGCGTAATAGCGAATTACATCCAGAACCCCGAATAATGCCTAACCTTTACATGACAAAACCTTGTGTCAACTTCCGTCTTATTTCTCCGTTTACTTTAACAGAAAAAGTCAATTTTACCCTTCCAAAACTATCATATTTACAACATGATGCCATTCTTGAAACAAAGTAACCCCCAAACCCGTCGCCGGGTTTAGGCCTCGGTCCGAACTCCCCTTGCATGCACCACCGCCCGCAAGCTCCCCCCTCCTCCCGCCGGTCTCCCGCAAGCTCGAACACCCCTTCCCACCCTGCACGGCTCCGCCTAGCTCGAGACCTGGCCGCTTGAGCTGCAAGCTCCAGACCCCCGCACGCACAGTCGCAGGCTTCAGACCCTCCCCTCACACCCCCCAAGTCCCCCTCCCCTCCCCCTCTCGAGTTCAACTGCTCCCTCCCCTCTCCCCCTTCTTCCCCTCCCCACCCCTTCCCCCTGGACTCCCTCTTACACCACCACTCCTTCCCAATCGCTACCTCCCCACCTCCTTCTTATAACATCCATGGCAAGTTGAATCACAAGAAGAAGAAGATGACCACCCTCGTCAACCATGAAGTTGTTGGATTGTGACCCACCTCCTTCCCCCTACACTGCCGCAACCTCACCTGGGCTTGCTGGATTCCATGGCCCAAATCCCCATTTCCCAGCTGGGTTCCTTTATGGATTCTGCCCAAGGTGACATCTTTAAGGTGGATTTGGTCACCCTCCTGAAGGGGTTTGACCTTTCCGGAAATTGGGAGAAGGCCCTCTTCTTATTCCAGTGGCATGGTTCTTCCAATTTGTCCCAAAGACCCAAGCTTGACACCCAGGCCATCGAGATCATGGTCCGCGCCCTGGGCAGGGAGTCCCAGCACACCGTTACGTCCACGATGAAATTCCCTTCGATGAGCACAGGCTCGATATGCGCGCTTACACCACCCTGCTCCATGCCTTCAGCCGGACTGGTAGGTACAACAAGGCTGTGGCGTTGTTCCGGCAACTCAAGGAGAAAGGACTCGTCCCGACCATCGTCACGTATAACGTCATGCTCGATGTATATCGGAGGATGGGCCGGTCGTGGGGCATGATCGTGGAGGTCTTGATGAGATGGAGAACAGGGGATTGGAGTTTGATGACTTCACTTGCAGCATCGTGATTTCCACCTGCGGGAAGAAGGCCTGCTGGAGGAGGCACATCTCTTCTTCGCACCCCCCTCTCCGAGCCGCCGCCTGGAAACCTCCCTCCCCTGGTCGCCCGCATCCCCCCCGGAACCCAACCCCCTTTGCACGGAGCAGCCCCACCTAAATCCCGAATCCCTCGTGCTCGGAGTAGCCCCGCCCAAAGACACCACCCCCTCCCCCACGGTAGGAGCACCCCTGCCCCCAAAGCCAGCTCCTCCTGTGGTCGGAGCAGCCCCACCGAAAGCCCCCTCCCCCGTGGTCGGAGTAGACCCCGCCCAAAGCCCGTGCCTCCGCCTGCTGCAAATGCCATGTCAGAGCCCCTCGTCTCCCTGCAATTTCCTGTTCCATGGTGTCCTCTCATTCTTTTTATTTTTGATTAATCTCAATCGTTAAATAACAGATTGGTTAGATTAACTCAGCCATATGGTTGAGTTAATGAAGTAAACTAACGGAGGGCCATAGGAGTAAAACGGAGCAATTATTCGAGGTCTGGGGTGTAATTCGCTATTATGCAGGGTTCCTAGGGTAATTACCATATTACTCAGGGTTATGAGTGTAAATATCCCTTATAATATTGATCCGATTATATTTTTTTGAAACAATTTCTACCCATTTAATAAAAACATTGATTAGTTGAATCTCTATATTCATCTCTAATTAACAACTATATTGACAAACTTTCATTAAAAGAATTATCAAAATAACTGGAATATATAGCAACATGTGATGGTGTGCGTTTAAAAACAGAATACATGATGTAGATCCTCATTTCTATGACATCGCTAGCAAATGACAAGTATTTTTTTTACATAACAGTAACATAGAGTATCTCTTGATTGTTGGTTTGTTACTGGAAGGTTAATTTGACATGGTAGTATTCATTATTCTGTATATAAGTGTGAGGTTGTAACGTCCCGGGCTTTGGTCCCCGGTCCGTTAACGGAGCATTACTGGCCCTAACAACCTCTTGGGATCGGGCCCATACGGATCCGATTAACCACCCCCAAAATGCTTAAGCTGGGTTGTCAAGTAGTAATCTCGTCACTATTTATCCCACCCGGAAACTTCTTGTTCCACGGTGTGAGACTATGTTGGGGTTTTTACAACCTCCCCCACTTATATTCGCAACGTCCTCGTTGCGACATGGCACATTACTTCTTCCCAGTGACAGTGGCGGCTGCACGCTCCGGGTAGCCATTTCCTCCAACCTCTTTGTAGGGGCGGCTCCACCTCTCGGGTACCCCTTTCCACTGTCAGAGGGCGTTCGGCTCTGATACCATTTGTAACGGAACGGGTCGTGACGACCGGCGGAAGCATGCAATTATAAATCGCACGACCGAATCATTACCGAACACTTGCATGGTATTCAATGAGCAGAGAAAATAATCATTCTCAAATAAAGTCCATTACTCTATAGAGTTCCGTTATTACACTCCAATAATGAAATTGCAAAATAGACTACAAAAGAAAATAACATGACAATGTTCCAGTGGGCATAATGACATCCCTTCATAAACAATCCCTACATCGTCCGTATCGGATCAACTTCACAAAGATGGGTAGTTCCTTGAACTAGAAGTTAAATTACAGCTCGTGCTCTCCTGAAAAAAAACAACAACACATGTCATGAGCTAACGCTCAGTATGTGCCGAGTTGGGGTCAAGCCAGCTAGCGCGGAAAATAAGTCTCCCTATGCTAACTTTAAACCATTAAAACATAATCTCTTCTCTACAATCAATTATCAATACAACTATACAATTTGCATAATTATCTTATTGCATATGATACTAACTTTTTCTCATATACTATCACTATGAGACTCATTTCTCAAGTAAACATGCATACAATGGGAATTCCTTCCGGATCCATCCATTAAAGCCATAATTTCATATATACTCTAAAAGTTTGCCATATTTCCATATATGCCTTAACATTTTCATAATTTTCATTTATACCCTCAGAATTTTTCATAATTGCATATATGTCCCAGAACAATCACAACACTTGCATAATGCCATTACTTGGCCATAGTTGCACACATGTGCCTTAGCAATTTCAAAAACTGTACACATATCGTTGATTTGTTTAGTGGTTAAAGTTGTCTTAATTGTTACTCCTTAATGGCTTTGGTGGCTTTGCTGGCTTTGGTGGCTTTACCGCTGGCACAAGCGGTCCATGAACATGACATACTTGACAGTGTAGCTACAACTGCAGAGGACTTATCTTTTGCCTCACAACCGGTTCCTTGAACCGTACGCCCCTGAAGGCGTTGGCCCTTTAGGCCATCGATAAACGGACTCTAGAGGGCCCTTTAGGCCATCGATAAACGGACTCTAGAGGTGGCTCCTACCATTAGGTGTAACACTTAGCTCCGTTGACCGTTAACGTGCCCTTAATTTTAACGTCATCACTTATGACTTGATAGCTTCCATAGTCAACATAATATGTTTTACAGTGAAAGTAGACTTGAATGTTTATATATTGCGTATAGATATTAGATTGGTTCCACGGGTATAATGTATTTACTATATCAAGTAACATTCCATTTCAATCACGTGACCATATTTCCAAAACTAACATCTTAAAAAGTTGCAATCACAGGGTGTCGTATATTAATTTCATAATAATACCATAATATTATTAGGGTCATTGCACATGCGTTAAACACTTATTAATGGTCATTTGATTGTTAAATTAATCTAATAATGGAAATACACTGAGAAAGAAGTTACAATGAAACCGTAATAGCTTTGATTGGTTAGGTACAATTGGATAGAAATCGATATAAAAAAATCCTAAATCTATTAATATCTACTCATAATGCAAATTAATAAATGTTTACGGTAACTACCCATAATGCAAATTTTCAAAGATTTCAATTTACACCAATGTCATAATATATACCTATAATGCAAATTAAAAAATGTTCACGGTATCATTTAAAAGACCAAGAGCGAGGTTTATCATAAAAAATTAAACATTTTCAGCGATCACCATTCAATGACAGGGATGTTAATATACGTTCGGATAATCTCTCCATTTCCATACTTTACTTCAGGAGTTTCACGTGAAAACTAAATATGTGCATGTGAATGCATTCGTTGTTCGCTTATCAACGTCCTATTATACAATCACCATGGCCAAATTAGTAGAAGACATGAAAAATAAATCATTTATGGAATAATGGATTCATTAAATCATATACACACAACCGGTGTCACGGAGTCCATTCATTTGGACCTAGTATTTATATTAATTCAATCGGTTCAAAATTTCAAAGCTATCTTCTATTGGCTAATAATATCAACAGAGTTTTGAATCGTGGGTTCTAGGGATATAGGAAATGCATGGCTATTAAAAACAAGTCTTTAAAAATATTATATATCTGCTTTACAGAGTTATCATATCGTACGAGTCCTACGGGTTCGACACATACCTCGAGTCCGACAAATTGGATCTAACGGATTGCTACACCCCTTCTCCCCGCTCCCGAGCCGACGTTCTCCTCCACCGAATCGACGCCGACGCTCCCTGCGACGAGAATGATCCCCCGGTGAGCTCTCTCTCTATCTCTCCCTCTCTTCTCTCTCAAAATGCCAAGAATATGTGACGGGTGGGGGAGGGGTCCTTTGAGTTTTTATGCCACTAGATGGGGCAATCAATAGGTTAATAACACCCATTAAATTTTGGAATAATATCCATGCTATTCATTAGGGAAATAAAGAGGAACGGGACCGATAACGGACCGGGGACCTAAGCCCGGGACGTTACAGAGGTATAGAAATACCACTTAACCACACAAGAAGATGGCGTGAGTGCCATTTTTTTCTCATAAGATCTAAGATGGCCTGAGGAATTGGCACAAACATTTAGTGCTCTTAAATCGTACACGGCCCCTAATTGTAAGTACTATCATTTTGCGCACATCAAGATGTTCAGTATAAAACGAATCACTATACTTGTATGTTAACTCATGACCCGACACCTACATTTGGATCTCTTATTCGAAATAAAGCCAATATGTGCATGTATAATCCTACAAGTCAATCATATATTTAGAGATCGTATTCTACGACTTTTATTGCGATGTATCCTATCCGACAAATAAAATTTATAAATCATAATCCTAAGCTGATACATACAAAGATCTATTTTAATGTAAGACATATTTATACGAAAACTTAAACCGGTACATACCTTGATCCAAACCTTAACTCTACTGTCGGGATCGTCGCTCCTTCTCTTGGTCACAGATCCATACCCTCCTCCTTCTCCGACCCGGTGTCGTCGTCTCCTGCGACGAATATAACTCTCCCGTAAGGACTCCTCTCTAGCTTTCTTCCTCCCTCTCCCTTTAGGGTAGGGATTGTTTGAAAAAAAAAGTATCGTGAGGAAGGGAATGTATGGGGTTTTAAGTTTGACAATGAGGAGGGGGGGGGGGGTTATTGGCCATTAAAAATTCTAATTGATGTCCCAATGAACGTGCTAATGACTGCGCTAATGAAATGCAATTAAGTTTCCAAAAACTAAGCCGTCACAGTGGGGGACGGGAATGGTCGATGACAAGTGGGGGGGGGGCTTCGAGGAGAGCTGCTCGGTGGTTGGCTCGAGCAGTGGATGATCGGTAGGAGCTCCAGGAGCGATCGATAGGAGCTTCGAGCAGGGAAGGATCGGCGGGCGATTGGAAGGGGATGATCAACGACATGCTGCTTGGGGCTTTGAGCAGGGGAGGATCTATCTCGAGTTGCTTCGAACAGGCTTCGACCTGGGGAGAGAGACGAACATGAAGAGGGGATGGTATTTTGTAAATAAGAATGAGCTTTAGTGGTAGTTTTGTCTTTTTAACGAAAACCGTCAAATATAACGGAAGTCCCAGATGGAATATAACATGGGATTATGTCATGCAAGAGTTAAACATTACTCGGAGTTCTCATGTAATTCACGATTATGTAGGGTCATGATTGTAATTGCGAAGTTACTCAAGGTTTTGGGTGTAAAAATCCCATCTTCTTATTTGATTATTACCATTCTATTTTTTTTAATCCCGGTAAAATTATTACCATTTCTAACTAATATTGATTTGAATTTGACAACAAAGTACATTGGGTTGCTTGGAAAAGATATCTCCTCTCCAAGAAGATTTACTTTGATGTCTCTTCTCATACGCCTAAAAGGTTTGATAGAGCTAGACAAAGAAGAGCTACTTACATTTTCTGCTCTCAACCCTCTATTTTGCTTGTTTTCTCTTCTTTTTTACGTTGTACTATGTCAAGAGTCGCGTCTCTCTCTTTTGCTTTATTTTCTCTTTAAACCTGTATTGCCTTATGTCATCCTACCTTTGTTCTTTTTTCCATGAAGGGGAGATGGATGAATAATATCATCCTCGAATTCTTTAAAAAAAACTCCCACTCAAAGCACACTATTAAAAAATTGTAAATGAAAAAATACCCTAAATGCGAGAAGAGGTCATTTAGAAAAATTCGATTTTTGGTACTCTTCGTATAACTTTTATAGATGTTCAAACTTTTATAATTTGGATATATTTATTTGTTTAATTCTTAATAAAGCCCAGCCCTTAGAAGAAGAGAACAAATAAATGTGGTATCATTTATCCCCATGTTTTTTCTCCATCCTTATTGCTCTCTCTTCCCTCCCATTAACCCTAACCCCTTCCCGTCTCCTCCGCCAACCTTCTTCTCCTCCCTTCTCCCTTCTCCTCGTCGCTGGTAACACCCCTACCACCCCACCTCCCTCTACCACCGTCGCCAGTCCCCTCCAACTCGCCACCACCCCTGGTCGTTGCTAAAGCCACCGTCGCCAAACCCACTGCCATCCCCCGCACCATCTCCCATTCCCCGCTGTCCTCCAGTTCTGCCGCATCAACGCCGCTGTTCCTCGTGATGCCACCAGTTAGCCTCGCAGCCGCAACTGCTTCCCGCCGCCGCCAATCAGGTACGACGCAACGCTCCCTCGTGGCTTGCTGTGGTAACTGGTAATTGGTCCCACATTTCCTTTTTTTTTGCCCTTTCTCTTTAGGCTGTGGCTTGCAGTATTAACCAAACGCACGAGGATGGAAATATGGTGCACATTGATAACTAACCAACAAAATTAAGTGATTATGTAAATATGCGGTGCCTCTGTTGTCAGACCACGAGCCCTGAAAAAATCCAAAGAAGAGCATTAAGCAGAGACATCAGACACATGATACAGTCATCAGAAGAAATAAGGAGAAACAAGACTGTGAAATAATCAAACAGACGGATAAAATAGGGGGAGTTTATTTAATCAAGAATCGATTGTCACAGAATATCGGAATTGGTAAAATTGCGAGGCCTCTTTAAATGGACTGGAACTGACTTTGACGGGTTCAGAACTGAAAGAAAGGAAAAAAAATGACTAAATAATGTCAGGGCTCAAGCAGTAAACAGGTGTAGGGAAAAGAGGAGGGTAACGGGAATTGGCATCCGTGGTTGCAAATGTGGCTGACCGAACTTGCATCAACATAGGGCTTGTGATCATTGATGTTGTCAGCAAGGCGGACTGACAGGACGGTTGAAGGTTGGAGGCTTGGCACGGAAGTTGGTTCGGGGTGATTAGGGCAGATAGTATCGGTGGTGGCAGAGTTGAGGGATGGAGAAACATTCAGAGAAGGGAGGTGGATAGGAAGGTGGTCGATTGACAGCGGCAACAGAAAGGAGGCAGGGAAGAAGGAAGGGTTTTAAGGTTGGAGGGAAATGGGGAGAAGGTGGGGTGATAAAGAAGAGACGGGGGTGAGAGGAGAATGAAGAGGTTTAGGACGGGAGAGTTAGGACCCATATAGGGTTTTTTCCCTCACCAAAATCGATGTCTTGTTTCCTCTTGCCCTTCTTTTACAACAATGGTGGGTACTCATAAACCCTAGACCCAACAAAAGGAAGATTACATACGGAAAAAATACACCCGAATCCTTAGAAAATAAAGCAACTATAAGAAAACTCTTGGACTTATTTTAATTGTTGAAATCTTCATTCGACTCCTCAATTTGGGCCTGAACTGCATCAAGAAAGATTTTTTGTTGCCTATTAAAGTTACCTAGATTTTAATTAACATTTGGTTTGAACCATTATTTTGCCCCATGCAAGTGCAGGTGCAATCATTACCCTATGAACTGTGCATTTCATCTTTAGTCAGCCACCAGTTCCACTAAGAGACTCTGAGACTATTTAGAGGAGAAGAAAATGTTGAACTGTTGCTGCACTGGTTAGTGACTATTTGGAGAAGATTGAATTAGAACTAATGAATCACTTCTGATGAGAAGTTATTCATTCTTTGGAAATTAAAAAGACAAAGTTGCCGAGAAGATGATCGAAGAAAAGCGAGTTGAAAATTTTTACACTTTATTTTTTCCTTTTTACTTATACACCCCTTGAAGGGCTCCTCTTGTAAAGTTTTTCTTGGATTATGTAAAGCAGTTACCCGAGCTACTAAAATCAAGCTTAGTACTAAAAAAAGACTCTGAATTGTGTTTAATATTTTAAATGTGTGATTACCTTTATTTTATGGCATTAATTGACTTCATTGACCTTCATCGGGGGACAGGAAAGAAATAGGGGATAAACGACATGAGTGAGTCTAGGAAACATTCAAAACATCGATATCATATAGCATAGCATGGGAAAAGGAAGGAATCCCCTCTCTCATCGGATCTAGGAACAAACAAGCCTTTGAAGGATAGTTATTAGTTGCGAGGTATGTAGAATGGGACACCTACCCAGATGAAAGCCAAATGTTGAGATCGTAGGCATGCGTGCTGAATCGAAAAAAAATCTTAGATTGACATCCAATGACCCGTCAATATATTGGTTGTTCTCTTTTTCATGCTTTATGGTGTCAAGTTTGGGCATCAAGGCTGTCGACGTCCAATCCTACAAGAATTCCTTTTTATATGTAGGAAGAGAACTAGCTTGGTTCGTAAGGTCAAAACATAGTATGATTAGTTGCCAATCCTGAGTGGCATGTTCTAGCCTAGTCGCATGTTAGACTCTGAGATCCCCGTGGATACTATATGAGCCGAGAACGCATAGTGGTCATCTTATTTCTGTCATCATTTACTCAATAGGATCACATCAAAGGGCGATCCAATTGCCCATCTTTACTATGTATTCCCCTAGAGAAGGTTGAAGACTTTGGGTTTGGGGAATGTGTTGGGGGGTGTCATCCTCCCCTATTCTTTGCATTCTTTGTGCTTTTTGGTGGGCACGAACTCTAAAGAGCATGAATAAGTGTTCAACATAGATGCCAAAGCAACTAAGTTATTGAGAAGTGGAGGCTACTTCTTCGTGCAATCCCTCTTGTGACCCTTATTCAATACCCATTTTTGAACAAAATTTTTCTTTTAAAGGTCAATTTTACGATTTACTTCCATTATTAATCACAATTTTGCATGTAGTTGCATCAAAATGATAACAAAGCATAACAATCGATTGCTTTTTCCAAAGTATTTTATTGCTGATCAAGGAAATATAATAAAATAAAATTAGACAAATTCATTCTAGGAAACAACAAATTCATTAAGGGAAACAAAGTACCTCTACTTATGACTAGAATACTCAACCACCTCCACTTACATCAGAGTAGCTGTCCATGTAGATTAAATAAATGTCCAAAACCTTTTCTTACATGCATGGGAAACTTCACAATGATGATAATGCAACAAAGGGACATGTTAGGAGTCTAGACAAATGTCACACATTGTACGCTTTTTGACTCCAGTTCATCTACTCCGATGGACATGCTAGTGATCTACACTCACATGATAGTGAAAAAAGAAGAAGAATTGGAGGTATAAACCCTTTTTACTGCACCAAACCAAGAACCTCACCCTAGGATATACACCACATAATAGTGACAATTAACACCCACCTCGATATGGCCCTAGGCATGATTGAGTGTGGGATCGATGAATTTGATGGGAGTTGGGATCATGATGCTTTTACGTATTAGCTCTAGAAGGTCTAACATTTCTTTGTACGGAAGGATATGCTCAATGAATGAAAAGTACGATTTGTCATAATAAAGCTCTAGGGGCATGCTTTGATATGGTGGGGGCCATTTGCAACTAGATAGCAAATGGAAGGGAAATCGTAAGATCTGCAATTGGAGCAAAATAAGTACAATAGTAAACACATAGTTTTAATGGTATCATGGCCGATATGTGAAGATGAGGTATGGTATCATGTCGCCACTATAGATGTTTGTCATATACTATTAGGACGACCACGCCAATTTGATAGGGATACTGAACATAAGGGCAAGCAGGGCACACATTCCTCTTTTGTCAACAAAGTGTGTGTAACCATCAGATCGCAATTCGAAGCCTTTAGTTCGTGATCGACAAATGACTTCTCTTATATCATTTACCCCACAAACTCCAACAGATGACACCCTTTGATGCAGTGTAAAAAAGGAAATATAGGGTTGCATTTATTTAAATTTATATCCGTCAATTTTATTTACATTTATTTGAGTTGTCATATTTTTAATTAAATAAACGAGATCGCCTGTGATCTCAAATAATTAGTTATAGATTTGAATTTCGAAAGTAGTCGGTTAATTGGTTAGAGTCAAATTAGGATAATTAGTTTTCAATTTGAATTTGATTTCTATTTTTGTAATCTCATCCATCCTATATAAAGGGATGATGGTCCATTGTTTGAGTCAGTTCAGTGAATTATAAAAATTGAGATTTTATCTCTCTCTCTCTCTTGTCTCTCTCTCTCTCCTCGCGATCTACGCGTTCTTCTTCTCGAATCCCGCGCATCCGGCGTGTTTTCTTTTCTCAACCCCTCCAATTTATTCTTCCACCAAAAAAATCCACCGTAAAAAAATTATTTTCATCGTCGTGCAAATTCGGTTTGCATCAATTGGTATCAGAGCATGGCATCTAGGTCGTCCTCACGATCTGGCAATCCCTCTCGTCACTCGCACAGAAAGTCCAACGGATCTCGCCCCAACGACCGTGCATGACGTGCTGAGGTTAGACAAACACTATCGAATATGCTTCAAGTTCTTTCACAGAATAGAGAGTCATTGACGCGACAAATACAAGAACTCATTGCCAAAAGGGGTGATGAAATTTCTGTCCAAGTTCATGATGTAGAGAGCCATGAAAATTATGCCGACAACGACGCACTGCTCGCAGTCCAGGCCATTTCAGGGGAGAAAAACGACGAACTGCTCGCTGTCCAGTCCATCTCAGAGGGAAAAAATGCCGTCGCCAATGAGTTATTCGCTGTCCAGCCTGTTCCAGAAGAAAAAAAGCCGAAACGCTTGCTGTCCAGGTATCTTCAGACATGCAAAACCCCTCGGAGTCGAGCTACACCCCACCCGCTGCACCCGTACCTCCTCCTGCTACTCCCACACCGCCACCCCCTGCACCTACGAGCCCCCCTGCCCCACCGCCACCGTCCTTCTCCCTCTTTCCACCGACGCACCCCCTGCAACGACGATTCCAGCCCCATCACCACCACCCCATACGCCCTCGCCAACACCCCCGGCCACCGCCCCGACAACCTCGCCCACCAACCCAGGACCCCCCGCGACATTTTCCCCAGCCCCTGTGTCCCCTCCCGCAAACCCAGGTCCCCCTCCCAACCTCCCCCTCGCGCCTCGCGCGCCATCACCCAACCCCAAACCGTGCCGCTGCCCCTTCTTCCCATCTCGCACCCCCTCCCCCCGCAAACCCAGCGACCCCTCCCAGGCCCGCTGTCTCCTTCTCCCGCCACCCCTCACGTTCTGCAGGCCCCCTTGGCCTCGCCACCTCGCCACCCGTGTCGTCGTCGCCACTGCATCCTCTCCCCCTTTCCTAGCCTTCACCTGCCACCTCGATACCTGTTGCCCTGCGCGCGATCGTTGCCTTCAACACAAAACACGGCACCGCTAAAACTCTGGAGAAGATGAAATCCTAGAAGGGGTTGGGATCCATTGTCGATGGAAAAGGATCAATCCACGTGGGAATTGGAAGCAAATTTGCAGAAATTGCATAGCCGTCCAACTCCCTAAAATTATTTATACGAAGGGGTACTTAAGGAGAGATAATTTGAATGAAGGGGTACGAAAATTGCGGAGACGTCCTCCAATTGGAATGAACTACAAACGTAACTTTGAAAAAGATCTAATTGCAGGCTACAATTTCAAAGACGATTTCTCCAACGACGCATCTAGAGACTAGATCAAGCAATTCGTCGGGAGACGAATTCTTAAAAGCGGAGGAGAGGTTATGCAGCGTAAAAAAGGAAATATAGGGCTGCATTTATTTAAATTTATATCCGTCAATTTTATTTACGTTTATTTGAGTTGTCATATTTTTAGTTAAATAAACGAGATCGCCTGTGATCTCAAATAATTAGTTATAGATTTGAATTTCGAAATTAGTCGATTAATTGGTTAGAGTTAAATTAGGATAATTAGTTTTCAATTTGAATTTGATTTCTATTTTTGTAATCTCATCCCTCCTATATAAAGGGATGGTGGTCCATTCTTTGAGTTAGTTCAGTGAATTATAAAAATTGAGATTTTATCTCTCTCTCTTGTCTCTCTCTCTCCTCGCGATCTACGCGTTCTTCTTCTCGAATCCCGCGCATCCGGCGTGTTTTCTTTTCTCAACCCCTCCAATTTATTCTTCCACCAAAAAATCCACCATAAAAAAATTATTTTCATCGTCGTGCAAATTCGGTTTGCATCACCCTTGTTAAATTATTCGCCTCCACATCCTTGTTATTGGCTGAAGCTCAAACGCTGCAAGAGGAAGTTCTGAAGATCTCTACCATTTACGTGATGGTAGGACACGAAGTTGACAAGCAAGAGGCAACTTCCGCGGAGGTTCCACATGAACTTGAAGTACGACCTATCATACATGAGTTTGTTGATATTATGCCACAAAATCTACTTGAGGGCTTGCATCCAATGCGGGATACTCAATACCACATTCATCTTATTCCTGAAGCAGTTTTACCTCATTTCCCATGTTATAGGATGAGCTTGAGCGAACATAAGGAGCTAAACAAACAAATCATTGACCTATTGCAACGAGGTTATGTTCGTAAGAACATGAGCCCATTGGCCGTTCCTGCTCTACACACTCCCAAAAAGATGACTTGCGGGGAATGTGTGTTGATAAATGTGCCATACAGATTTTCCTTCATAGGACTTTGCCTGAATCAAGTAGAGGAGAATAAAATGGTTGTGACAGTCTTCTGAGTAATGGGATCTTTCGGATCCGGTCTCTCCTCCTTCTTTTTCTCCCCTTGTTACTATCTTGTACTTACTCTTCTCTTTTTAATAAAATTGCTGGGGCGAACACCATGCCGTGTCTCCCCCGTATCGTTAGACTTAAAAAAATATCCTTTTTTTGGATTTTTGGTCGATAATTGTGCGCCACCCTTCCTCCACACATTTATGTAGGATGGTGGCCTTCACTCTCCTCGACTCCTCCCCCCTCACACCTCCCAGCTCGTCGAAGCCCTAGAAAGATTCCGTTGGCTAACTGCATTCCCCACATTTGTCTTTCTCCATTAGTCCATCCTCTCTGAAAGGTGTCCCTCAGTCTCTACCCCATCTCCACTTCTCTCACGACGAGATCCCCATGAAGGTCGAAGCATCAACGGGCCAACGACAGTATCTACGCTCCCACCCTTAGCCTTTTCTCTCTCTCTCTCTCTATTTTTCCATCCCTCACCAGCTCTCCATCCCCTCAACTCTCCTTCAAATTTTCTTTTGTTGGGCTTAAGGATGAGAAGTCTTTGGAGATTCATAAGATGGAGAGGAGAGGCCATTTGGAGGTGATCAATGAGGAGGATATGATGAGAAGGGTCTTATGGGTCCAATGGTCTATACCAACTTGGCTTGCAAATAGGGACACAAATGTTGAATTCTTTCACTTAAAGACATTTGGACGGTAGTTGAGAAGCATTATAGAGAGTTTAATGGTGGAGTATATGGTGATCACTGAATAGGAGGAGGTGTATGCACCCCAACATTTCATTTTTGAGTTGAGACATCACAATGAAAGGTCTTGTGAGGCTTCTTGGTGGTGTGGCATATCGAATATGACGTCAGAGGAGCATCAACATGGTTTTGATAGATCAATTACAGAGGAGGAGGAGGAGGTGAAATATTAACGAGTTTTATGAAGCGGGGGGGGGGTGGGATCTTTCAGCTTCACAAATTTCTTTTGCAGGGATTTATGGGAAATAGTTGGAGTGGACATGGTGCAAATGATAGTGGAATCTTATGAGGGGAACTTGGGCTTTGAGAGGCTGAACCAAGTCTTCTTGTTCCTATTATTGAATTGAGAATCGCAAGAATGGATTGAAGGTTAATGTCCCACTACATCTTCTTTATTGTTGCAAAGATTCCGTAGAGAGACTCTAGGGGTTTTAGTGACTTAATGCACTCGATCCACTTTGCTTTCATCTCGGGTAGGTCCTTACTAGGTGTCTTGGGTTTTCTCATGTGGATCGAATTAATGAAAATGCAGATTATGATTGTGGTCTTTTATTTGTGAGTGAATCTGTTGGAGTTGGCTTGTGTGCATCCTGAGAGGGACACGAGAGGCATTCTTGTGTGGGCACTGTCGTTACTTGTTTTGTCAATTTTTGTGCCAACACCTACCATGTTTTGGGCGTGTAATAAGATTTTATTTTTTGGCTTCCCTAGAGATCCTTCCAAATGTATACATTTTTTTAAGAAACGATGGGATGAATCTCATGTAGAGATCCATCCAAAAAATATAATTATAAATAAACAACCTTTAGTTATCCCCCATGATTCAAAAAGGGCTCTGGCAATGCCCAAGTACATTGTCATAATCAAATCTTGCTCCCTCAAAGACCACACAATTTCTAGCTAACCACAGGGACCAAATAGTCGCACATATCTTAACTCTCCCTTATGAGCCCGACCACCTTATGCAGCTAGAGTCCCAAAAGGCACCCCTATCGCTTCAATTTATGTTCGAGAATGTTAGATTCCTCCAGACTTCATCCGACCCTGGGCATTTAAAGAAAAGGTGATCAATATCTTCTGACGGTTCACCAGATCTTCTGCAGCCCTCATCCGCTCCCGGGAAGATCCTTGCTCTTCTAGCTGGCGTCATTATCCGTTCTCTCCTTGGCAACCAAAGGAACACCTTAACTCTAGAGGGAATCTTCCAGTTCCAGATTCTCGCACAGTCTCGCGTCCAACTTTATGTATGTTCCTTTGCTATAATATGCAATGCACATTCTGCTTCATCTAGCTAAGGAATGTGGTGGAAATCTTTGGAAAGGTGTTTACTAATGCGGGTAAACTGTCGAAAGTCTGCGTTTGTGGCCTTTGACATAGATGATGTCATGTATATGCAATGGACTGTGGGAGGGCACAGGATATTAACTGGGTGTGGTAGTTGCTGATGTACCTTGCTCTTCTCTTGCTCTTGAGAGTCCCTCATGCAGGTCGTTGAATTGGGACTTGGTGGTGTAAAGGTAGGATAGGAAAGCTGCGAGGTTAGAGACTGAAGATGCTATCAGGGAACGATCATCTTGTCTTCTTAGAATTGATACTCGTGGCTCTACCTTGCTGTATATATCAATCTTCAGAGTGCTTTTAAAATCATAGAACAATTAATGGTTATGGACAAGGTTCCTCTTCAAAGGAATAGATGAGTGCTGGCCATTTGGAGGTTAAATGACTTTAATGAGGTTTGGTAGACTAAGTGGATCCGTAAGGTGTGGGGGTTTTGTGATTTGTGTGCTGGTGTTTGAAGGCTTATTATGGTAGGTGTCTCTGACTTGAAGAGAGGGTCAATCTGCCAAGGAGATCTTAAGTGTTTCACTGTTTTGGAATGTTCTGATGCACATGTTACCAATTGCTACACTGTTTTTGGCTCAAAAGTTGGGATGTAGGAAGGATTTCAGATTATGGTTGGATGATTGATCAGGGAAAGGGGTGATTGCAAAGAGTTTTCTCAGGGTTGGCATTGCTTGCGGAGAACAAACATGAGGTGGTTGTATTATGGATGGGAACAATGCTGGCTGAATCAGTCTGCGACATTGCTTCCGGGTTAGAGGATTGCCAAGTTATATTTACTCATCATGTTGCTAACTGGGATGGTGCCTGTTAACCTTGTGGCGGATGCATGGGAGTGGACGGGGGATGATTTCTTCGTGGCTTCGGCATGTGAAAACTTGAGGTAGTAGGGTTTTGTCGTCGATCTCGATTTTGCTTTAGATTGTCATTTTATATGTAAGGCAAATGCACCTTTGATAATGAGGTTATATGCTTGGTTAGTGAGGATTCAGAGATTGGTTACTATGGTTCTTAAAAGCAAGCATATTGTCGAGGGGGAGAGTATACATCCGATTTGTGGTGTCAGGGAGGAGGATATTGATCACTTCTTCTCGTGTTCGAGTGCAGTCAAAGTGATGGGGATTTCTTGGGTTGATGCAGAGGCTTAGATTATTTTTGGCAAGGCTCAGATATGGAAGGAGGGATGAAGGTTCTCATCTTTATAGACGACATCAAGAACGCCAAAAACCAAGAGTTCTGCAAGCCTAGAGACTTAATGTTTATAACATGGTGTACAGGGGCAAGGCATTATTTGACTTTGAGTTGTGGGTGACGCTGTGTTGTTGATTGGTTGTAAAAGGAGTTTCGTAGCATTTGTTTGGATTTGGTTTATAATATTTTTCTGGATCCGACATTGGATGATCATCCTTTGGCATCTAAAAAATGCATGCTAATTCATGATAACATCATCTTTATCTTTTTCATTGGAAACCTCATAACAAACAAGTGTTCTTGGAGTGGCTGGAAAGCTTGGCGTAAACGTGTCAAATGAGAATCCTGATTCTTGCTGTAAATTGAAATGTCATCAAAGAATACATAGACAAAATGGCATATACAGGACCAAAAATAATAAATTGCATCATCAAACATTGGAAGGTGGCATGGGCATCAGTTAGCCCAAAGAGCACTACAGTGAATTCCTAGTGGCCATTAAATGCGTATAAGCTGTTTTGTAAATGTAATATTATTTAACTTCTATCTGATCTGGCGATCTGATGATAACCATAACTTGGATCAAGCTCAGGAAAATAGCTAGAACCTGACAATCCTTGTCAACCACACCTTTTATTGATTGGAGCATGACGTTAAGGTGGTCTGGTTACCCTCATCTACCAAAAGAATATGACGGTCATAGCAGTGTGGATAACCAAAATTGATATTATCCTCAAAGATATCTTTCTATTTATCTAAGAAGAACCATAAATTAATATCTTTATGAGCTGGATTATTTGATGCTCGTTCATTGATTGCAACTGAGCCATATAGGATTGTTTGATTTTCTCCAACTCTTTCCTAGGTGTTTCGAGAAGCTGCAAAGAAGCATGAGAAATGCCTTGAAGGAAGCACTTCTTGCTTCCTACCCTAAACTTCACTGTCGGAAGTCGAAAACTCCATTCTGTAGCTCCCAATGTTGTCAACCATTTATCTTTCGAAACATCACAATCATCCAATTGTATCACGTAAATTGATGCAGGCAGCGAGAAAAATGTTCGAGCTTAGTTATGATGTTCAGGTGCCGTCCTTCACATTGGCATTTATCGCTATTTAATTATTATAACTGAATTTTCAGTTAAAAAACTGGAAAGCTAGGATCATTAATCCAACTTTTGAACCAGAGGTATTCCTATTAGGTTGTCGGAATCAATGCATATGGTGGTAGAAGAGCCTTTAAATTAATCCTTCTGTCCTCAAAATGGTGGTCATTTTTTCATCATTTTGCAACTGTCCCTCAACTCAGTACTGTTGAAGAGCCTCTTTATCAATACCAATTTGCACAGGGAACTGTCATGTAGATCCGTGTTTTACTCCATTTTTTTGCACATATTAACTGTTTCTTTAATTGTTTCGTGTTGTGAGAATTTAAGTATTCCTCTTGCGTGCATCTCCACAGAAATTATATAAAGTTGGTGAACCGCAGTGAATACCTGTGCATTATTGATTGCCATGTCAGTATTTTTCTGTTCTTATTTTGTTTCTTTTCTCATTTTATTTCGAAGTTCTGTTAAAGGTACCTGCGATTTGATTTCTGGAAAAAGTTATATAGTTATGAGGTTCTTGTGGGGATTAATTTTGACATAGATCATATTCTCTTAAGTTCTTGCATATCGAGTCAAATTTCAGGAACTAGTTCTTTGATACTCCCTGCTTGCTTTTATCTCTGATTGTCTCTGAGGACTGAGGATGATGATTTTTATGATGCCATCTATTGCTCCAATTAAATTGTATATATTATTTTGAATAATGCTTTTTTCCTCTTGTTAGTTTAGACGGGGTAAAATTATTTGTTGTTTACTACAATGTAATAATGTTTATTTGGTGATTCTCAGCATTCTGATGTGATCCTTCGCCATGAGCTTAGTGTCGGATTCTCCGCTTGATTCATCTAGCAGCAGTGGTGATTTTGCCACCTTGCTCGAGGAGGAGTTGGAAGTTTGTTCAAGTAGCGGTTTGCTTGATGAAGAAACTGATTGCGTTGAGGAAGATGTAGACGATGGGGATCTTAGTGATTCAGGAAGGTGCGCTATAAGTCTCTTGAAACATGACCTTATTCATCATCACTTCAGCGCTGAAAGATTATTCGATGGTGTTTCTAAGGAATGTTTAAATTCATATCAACATTTCACATTCCGATTCATCACTCAGAATCATCTAAAATCAGTAAAATAATTTATCTGACTTATAAATTGAATCGTCTTTGAAAGGATCCCAAGTACCTATGGAAGCAGTACTTGTTTTCCCTCGTTCTCAAAGATCTGTACTTTATGTATTATCACTACAGTCGTAACGCTGTTAACATGTTAAGGTCATATATATATTTTTTATAATTTATATGCGAAAGGAATGAGGATTTTGTCACGTTGCCTTTATGCGGAAAACATATCCATTTTTTAATTGGGAAATCGAATTTATTGTTGTACCATGGACTTAGTTCGGCCCAAAACCTATGACCATGCATATATTTGTTTGGATCCAGGGAACCGGGCAATCCCACATTATGTGGGAATATGCTTGGTGGTAGGTTTTGGAAACAGCGAACATTTTTTAATCTGTACATTGCTGCATGAGGATTGTGATCTTATAAAAAATTGCAGGAGGAAAAGATGCAAAATACAGGGGAATGAGGACAGACTTTCGCAGCCAGTGTCAGGTAAATTTAATAAAAGTTGCATTAGTGCTCGAGTATGCCTCTCTGTAATATCCTTGAAATTATTGGACCTCAAGATCCTAATCGAATAAGTGATATGGTAAAGAGAACCAGGAAAAGTAATTTAAATAATCAATTAGAATTAGAATTGGATATTAGAAATTTACAATGACTACGCACATTACTTGAGAAATATTTTTAACAAATTAGATAAACACAGGATAGCATAGGATATGTGTTATAAAAAAACATTTTATTACCCCACTTATACGCAACCTAAAATTAATATATGCCAATGGAGAAACCCTTTCATTTGATTAAAGATAGAATTGTAGAAAGGTGTCCGTCAAATGAACTATAATGGATGAACACACATACACTCCAAGAAACACACACACACACAATGATATGCATACATACACAAAGATATGCACACACATGACCAAGGATAGTAGATGCCCTTGGCCTATCTTAATTGTTCTCGCCAAGATAAAGAAGAAAAATCCATCACACTAAACTTGAAATTGCATCTCTGAAAGACTGTTTTGGGAAGTGACTTGGCAAAGATGTCATCTATCTATTATGCTCAGCTTTTACTCAAAAAAAAATCTATTATGCTCAGCTTGGAATCGTATCTCTCAAAGGTTGTGAGAAGTGGCTTGATAAAATGTCAGGATTTATAGAGGTGACATGATACGTAATTACTTGCATTTTTTGTATAGTATCCTTGGATAGTAACTGCCAACTAGGATAGTAACTACCAACCTCAGGTCTTCTACATGTTTGGTTCTTTCTTTGAAGGCATGATTATTGTCAGTAAGAAATATTGCTTAATTATCACATCTCGTTGCATTGGGAAAGGTACATCTACATGAAGATCATTCATGATTGATTTGGCCCATATAAAGCCATCAATGCTTGCGTCATAGATTGTATTCTGGCTTTACATTAGATTTGGCAACAATTGTCTTTTATCTGTTTTGTCAGGTGATCGGATTCCCTCCATTAAATACACAAAAATTAGCAGTGGACCATTTTCGTTAATTATGCTGTACCATTTCCGTGGGCTGACCTCCCTCCAATTAGCGACTAATTTCCACGTTGCGATGAGCGAAAGGCAGAATCAAATTCTTATTCATTTATCTGTAGTGGATGCGAGATGGTTCATGGTGACTATGAGGTTGGTAGAGTTCCATCGGACCATTTCCATTAATTGAGTTGAGTTGCTTAAGAGCCATGGGTAGTGAGTCTCCAAGCTTCATCATGAGCAAGTGGAAAGCTTGATTTGGGGGTTTGGGATGGCCGAGCTTTTGACTGTAACGCTTGAGATGCATACAAATGGGTCTTGTTCGGATGGATTCTCGAGTTGTGACCTTTGTAGTGTGGGATGATGTCATGGTGCTGAATCTGCTAATTGAAGATAACTTGTGCGGAACTCTGGTTTTGATAAGGTGAGGCGCTCATGTTTTTGCTTCCAAAGTAGATCTCAAATAGGGTAGATGATTTCATGCCGTTTGTGTTGTCTACTGCCATTTCCCTGATTTAATGTTGTAATAGTCATCTGTAAGGTTCAAAATCTTGATTTCGATTTCATTTTGGTGACATGTATACCGAAATTTTGGGAAATATGCGGCCAGATGAAGAAGACTAGATGAAGAAGACTGGCACCCACTAAAATAAAGGGGAGTAAATAATTTTGACGATTTCGGTGGAAATTCGGAAATAACTCAAAAAGTCATTTTTTCCAGTTTTTTGTAAATTAAGATCTTTCAAGTTATTAAAACAATAAATAACTTATAAATATACAACGCATATTGCTCATCTATACTCCTTATATCGTCCATATCGATCATATTATACAATATGTTAGATATTTCAAATGGAGTTAATCTTAGTACTTCAAACAATGAAACTAGATATACACTTATAGGCTTATAGTACACATATCGATTATCTATGATTATGGCGATATGTCACACACCATATCAAACATACATTATTAATACTTAATACTTAATAATAGACTAACAATCTTACAACAAGTGAAAAGATATATATTCACATAGACTAAATAAGAACATGTACATTAATGATTAATGCAATTAAATTTTGAAATATATTACATGGTGATGAGTTCAATTCAGAACTAAGAGTTTCGTGGTGGAGCTGAATTGTACCCCCTTCATTGTAGTCTCTCATAACACATCGCATATTCAATGTACTCGTAGTAGTTCTCCCATATCATGTACGAGTATATGGCCTTGTAATCCATCACATACTGCATGTATTGGTGGTCATCTATGCTTATGCCTTATGAGCCTCTCGAGATGAGGATAAGCAACACTAGATCCGGTATCACGGGTGATACGACGAGGTTGCAAAGTATCGTCTTGAGATCCTTAGGACGACGACAACAGAGTAGGAGAAGATCTCTGCGGATGAGGAGGATGCACTAGCGTGTACTCATGGAAGCAACTATAATTGTTACCGTCAAAGAAATTGCCCTAGTTTTGCTCAGGTTGGCTACCTTGGTAGTTCTCACCGCTATAGCTACTATATCCCACATACCCACTGTAACCATATGAATATGATGGGGATGCATATGCCTGAGGAGGAGGATGTGCATATGATCCAGGAGGAGCATGAAAGAATTATGGGAAAATGCCAAATGATCTCTCATCGTGTGACGATTCATATCCGCCCAAGGGACTTGGTGTTCCTCTATGATATGGACTGCCAATGTCTATGCAGCTCAAGGAACCTACGGATGATATTAAATCTTTCATGTAGCTGTCGGTAGGACGATGATCATGACCGTATGCATCGTAATCCATAGGTCCCGGACTCGAACTCCGAACAAACTGTCCATATGTGTTCCCCCGTCGGTCCATATATTCACGCCCTACGTGGAGCCCTTCTTGAATCTTGTATCTTGTGGTTCACAACCACCTTCTGCTGACCCACATGAATATGTTTCCCCAATATCACCTGATCCACCACGACTGCCAACAACGACATCATCATCATCATCATCATCTCCGCTATCATCCTTTGACTTGGATTTGGAACTAGTGGAGAGAATTTCATCAACAACCGCATCAACTTCGGCCTCCAACCCTCCAAGAGGGTTCGTAATTCGCATGGATCCAGCAAGATAGTCACCTACATCTGCTCCCATTTGTTGGCTTATATTCTGATTCGGTCTTCCACCCGATTGATTGAGAACGAGAGCACTGTTGGCATCCATCCACCTCTAGAGAACATCTTCTTCAGCATCGTCATCATGCATCTTGAAAATGTATGCAAGGTCAATAGGGCCTATGTAGTCCTCTTTGTCTTGGCCGTCTCTTGCACGTTTCATCTTCAGCCTCAAGTTATAGCGCACATAGACAGGATCATGAAGCTTCTGTTCTCTTATCCTATTCCGTCTCTTCGAATGGATCAAGTTGAATGTGCTCCAGTTTCTCTTACAACCACCAACATATACGGTTTGAGACAAAACTTTCATTGCCACTTTTTGTAGGTGGGAGCTTCCATCCTGTACAATATCCACCATTCGGCTATGGGAAATCCAAAAGGAGATAAATCAATAATAATACTACATCACTACACATTCAATGTACTTATTTGTCTTCATCCTTAACAGGAAGAGTACTGCTCGTCCGTTATTGCAGTAATTCGATCAAAGGAACCTAAGGCATCCCTGAAGTACTTCACCTGCACATAGGTTGAAGTCATAAATTATTACATAATACTCTTAAAGAATATTTTGCGAGTCCTAATCTAGCTCCAAAATCAAGATCACCTCATTCATGCACAATGTCTGTGTCTTTTCGTCCTTGACGAGATTCTCCACCACAATTTGTACATCTGCTAAAAGGTCAACATTTGTACCAAGACTATTCTTTTAGTGGTACTTAGGATTGAAGTAATAAGCTAGACGCGAACAAGCACACTCAGATTCTCAAGTGCTATAAAATGAAAAATAAACTAGGTTATTACATAATACATACTAGCCTTGTGAAGAGGATGTGGGATCATTTTGGATCAATGCTCATTTATGATGTTCAACCATGCTTTGAATCATTTTCCAATTACTTCTTTGATCTTCTATCTCATGCAACACATTGCCTCGTAGTTTACTCCCATGGCAGGCTTCTTATCGTCGTCTAAGATCCACAATGCAGAAACAACCGGATCCATGATCTTCGTGACCCGAGTCACTTCATCCCAAGCGTGGAGATCATTGATCAGTGTCTTCACTATTCATCCTCCTTCAGTCCGAATTTCAGTTATCTTGATCTATTCACCTTGACAACACATGGTTTTCAACCCTGTCTTGTGTTGTTTGAGGCTTTGCAATGTTATAAAGTTTTGGTTGCAAAGCGTGTGATGCCAGGTCTCACCAGCTCACTATTGCACATCCGCCTCGTCAATGCCAAAACTTTAAAATGGTTGTAAATGAATGCGGTGCTCGTCTATGCTTGTTCCACCACCCTTGAGACGAGCTTCCTCTTGCTGAAGTCCTTTAGAATTAGAATTAGAATTAAATCAATACAATGTGCATGGAAGGTGATATCGATTTCGATATCGTTTCGATATCGTATCGATACAATATTTTGACGATATTTGGCGATATATCACCGAAATATCGCCCATATCGAGACACTTTTGTGAAGGAAATGCCTGAAAAGGAGGACATGTCGCCATATCGGTACCCATATCGGTCTCATCTCGATATCGATATATCAACGATGTGTCACCGATATATCGCCGATACGACCTTCCATGTGTGCAGCACACAATGTCCAAAAAATACCGTAGCTAATAGACTTCATTATTGTTTGACTCGCTTTCTTGACGCTGCTTCCATTATCCATGACAATATGGACAATGTTCTCTTTCCCAACATCTTTGATGATGTCTTTCATCAACTTTAGCATGTACTTGTGATCCTTTACATGTTTAGATGCATCAACAGATTTCAAAAAAAAATCTTTCCATCGCAGTCTACGAGGAAGTTGATGATCTACTTCCTCGTGTAGCTCATCCACCCATCACACATCAACGCCACCTTGTACTCTTTCCATCTCCTCCTCAACTCGACGATGTACTCATTCATCTCCTCATCTTGTTCATTATCTCATAGGATGTGGGAGACTTCATTTCTGTTCCTGCTGCAATGATCTCATCAATAGCATGATGTAGAAATGGTCCTTTAGCAACGTTGGCATGAATGCTCTCCCTAAAGAATAGCTTGCCGACGAACTTTCCCACCATCTCCAATGCATTGGTGAAAATACCTTTCACTGTCTTCTGCCTTGAATCCTTGCTTGGCTTGTATTGCATGGATCCTCTCATTGTCAAGAAGGGCTCAATTCCCTTCCCCTTATGGTTTTTGGTGGGTGGTGGTATTGGTGTACTTCCAGAACCACTCTCACTGCCACATGCACCATAAAAGCCACTTCGTGCACTATTGAGTTCTCTCCTCTCGAACTCCTTCCTCATTGATTCTTTTGTTACCTTCCTGTATGCCTTCCTCTCAGTTGTAGTCTGAATGTCAGCGGGGTAGACAAAGTCATTGTCATCTGAATATGAGAGGATGTTGAATTCTTTCTCAAACATGAACTCTTTGAACTGTTCATCACTCCTTACCCTCTCTGTATTCCTATCATTCTTCCCATCGATGCTTGCCTTCACCTTGTCCCTCACATCTCTGGGACAACGTGTGCACTTGACAACATTCTTGTTATTGCCAATAAGTTGTTGCTTCATCCTCGTTATCCCCCATCCTCCCAACTTCTTTCCATATAAGTTGCATTATGGTTTGGCTTTATTGCCATCAGGAGCGAAGACATCCTCCAACCAATGTCTTCATTGAAATCTCCCTCTGATCCTCAGAATTGTCAGATCCTGATTCAGAATGTGCCATGATGATGATTACCGAAACCTGCGAGGAAATTGAAGAACAATTATTCATGAGCCATACAATGCAAATTATTAAGAATTTGCTAATTATTTTATGTTTTAATTTTCAGAATTAATATATATTTTTTATTTTTCTAAGCCAATACGCACAAACTTGTGCATATTTTTTTTTGAATTCAAAGAAGGGGGAAGCGCACAGTGGTGCCTGCCCCAGAACTAGATTACTTAATTAAAAATGAAAAAAATACAGACCTAAGTCATTACAAAAAATGGCCTCAAAATTTACCGAAATTTAGTCAAATTTTTGTTGAATATCAATATCCTGTCGAAATTGAAATTCGACCGAAATGGCCGAAATGTGGGGGCCTTAGTATAAAAAATGACCGAATTTTGATCAAATTTCAACCTGAATTCCACCGAAATTCTGTTTCGGTCGATCACCGAAATGGTGTCTGAAACCGATATTTATGGCCTTGTTACAAAAGCCAGGACTCAACAAGACACTTGGACTGGATACAGACATTTTCCCGATTGAACCTCTGACCCGAGAAAAGAAGGGCATTTTTTACCAGCTAGATAGCCCACAATTGGGCCAAAGGACGAAGCAGAGCTTTTCGCGGATGCTGCTGGGCCATGAGGGAAATCCAGAAATAGCCAAGTCTATTTACATAGACCTAGTCTAGATCAGAATCGTCTCAGAAAGGCACAATACACTGACAAAGAAAGAAAAGATGTTCCACCGACCCGAACCCGCTTCTGCACAGAATGCATGTGTCAAACACCACCTCAAAGAGTCTGGCATACCGATCTCTAGTCATAATTCTCTATCACTTGAGCAACCACAAGAAAAACGATTCTCTCAGGGAGGCCAAGCCCCCTAATAAACTTGCAATCCTTAATCAGATCGTCCGATTGTGAGGGAGGTGGCCTGCAGATCGCCCCGTAGGCCTTCCTGATCAAGAAAGAACTAACTCTCCAAACCCAATGATCCCGCCCCTCCGAAGGGTCCCCAGAACTCCTCAGGGAGTCAAGCAAAAGAAGAAACTCCTCAAGGCGTTAGTCCGAAAAGTTGACAGCGAACAACGACATCCAATTTCCATCATGCCAACAGCTAGCAACTCGCACCTCGCGGTCACCCGCCAAGACGTAAAGGTGTGGAAAATGACTACACAATGACCCATTACCCGACCAATCATCCATCCAGTAAGCGAAGGATCCCCCATTACCCAGAATAGGTCGAAAAAGCTCGTGGAAGCGCTTGAGAATCTTCAGAATCCCCTTCAAGAGAGGTGAGGGCAGCGCCCCAGAAACGTTAACCACCGACGATGAGCAGGAAATGATGTAAATCTGGCGAACAATAGTAGATCAGATATCTTCATTGCTCCCCCAAATTTTGCTCACCTATTTCATCAACAATGCTTCATTCATTGCGTCAAGATGCCTAACACCGAGACCACCCTCAACCTTAGGGAACGGGATAGTCTCCCAATCCACAAGGCGCATCCACTTAGCTTCTCGATTGCTTTTACCCCATAAAAATCTCTGCATCACCCTCTCAAGGTGCTTTTTAATCCCCGTGGGCAGAAGGCGAGTCGACGGGAAGAAAATCGGAATAGCAGAGAGCACAACCTTCACCAGCACAAGGCGACCCCCCTTAGAAAGAAAAGAAGATTTCCACCCTGAAAACCTTTTCTCAAGCTTCTCAACAACAAACAACCAGTCTTCCAGCTTGATCCTGCCGCAAGCCATCGACACTCCCAAGTAACGAATCGGGAGGGGGCCACACTTCGTACCCATCTCAGTACTGCACAAGCGCACCTCCTCCTCAGTGAGAGCAAAATGAATCATCAAAGATTTGCCACGATTTAGGGCCAGTCCAGACATTTCTCTAAACAGTTCAAGAGTGACTGTCATGCCATTTGCTTCCTCCTTTCCACCCTCTATAAAGAAAATGATGTCCTCATCGTACTGAAGAAGAGGGACAACCAACCCATCCCTCGAATGGTCGCACATGATCCTGCAGGATTGAACCCAATCAATTAAACGAGCAAGGACATCAACGGCAATGACAAACAACAAAGGGGCCAAAGGACATCCCTGTCTGACTCCCCTCTGTGGCTGGAACAAGCCTCCTTCCGGGTGGTCATTTACGAGAACCGCCATAGATGTAGTAGTCATACAACGCTTCATCCAAGAAATCCAAATCTCTGAAAAACCCTTTCTATGAAGAGCCAACCAGAGAAATTGCCAATTTAAAGTGTCGTAAGCTTTCGCAAAGTCAACCTTCCAAAGCAACGCCTTCGTTCCATGCCTTCCAACCGTAATCATCTCAGTTGCCATAATCAAGCTGTCTGCAATTTGCCTTCTAGGAATAAAGCCCGATTGGAAGGGGGAGATAATGTGCTCAAGTACCCTGCTAAGCCTTATAACAAAGACCTTTGCCACGATCAAATAAAGAGCATTGGAGAGCGCAACTAACTTCAACTCCTCCAAGGTTACCGACTGAATGAGGCTATAAGCGTTGGTCATCGAGAGCTGTGAAGCACCCAGACCGGCCCACCTCCAACGTTTGTTAGGAATACACCTCGAGAACTCATGAAAGTAATCCGTTCACATCTCCGTCCTTAAGCCAGTTATGCTTGGACCTTAGTGATCGGCTTCCTGTCTTCTTTAGAGATCTTTCTTTGCGCCGACAAGGGGAACGAGTCCATGAGCTCATCGGAGGCCAGAAAGCGATCAATGCGAGAGCGAGAGCCAAAACTCCTCCATGTGTATTTTGTGTCCCCAATGTCCAACACCTCTAGCTCCAAGAAGTCAACACTCTCAGCAAAATCAACAAACCCCGGATCCTGACCGCCACAGAGTCCTGGCCGATCCGAAGAGTAAATGGTAACATTAAAGTCTCCTCCGAGTATCCAAGCACCACCGGGGAAAGAACTCTGCATAGCTCTGAGATCAGATCACATCTGCTGTCGGAGGGCGAGATGACACGACCCATAAATGCAGGAGAAGGCAAAAAGGGTATACGAATGAAGGCATTCTAAGAGCACCATAAGAACATGGGTGCCCCTCAACTCCGCCCGAAATGCAAACGCTAAATCTTTCCATGCTACATGCAATATGCCCGCAGATCCAGAGGCTTTAATCGACTGATAGCCAGTGAGAGAACCGCATCGAACGAGCACCACACCAGATCCGAGACAGAATCCAACTTGATTTCCTGTAAAAGTACAACATCACAACCCCATTCCATTAATCTCGAGCCCAAAATCCTCCTTTTCTTCGGGTCACCCAGACCTCTTACATTCCGGGAAAGGATCTTCATCGAGGATTGGCAGAAGAGTCGCATAATCGAACCACTCCAACCAATGCTACCACATAAGCTTTACGGCCAGAGTCAGGAGGAAGCTCGACACGTTGCTCGTTTGCGCGGTGCCTTCTTCTCTACCTCTTCCCGGACTTTTCATCTGCATTAGAACAACTCGATGCATTTGTACCTTGCTGGTCATGCAAAACCATAGTCAAACCCTCGCCGATTCCAGAGGAAGCCGCTAGCCCTTGCAGATGCAAATCAGTAGGCTCCAGAGCCAGGCCCTTTGGAGAGACCTGGGAAGCAGGACAATCGTCCAGACACTTGGATCCTCCCCAGAATGGGGTGACAGGAAAATGATCGAGCCCAACCGATCTACTCTGACGCTGACCCCGAGTCTGCAGAGGAAAGACCAGATCTGTCGAAGCGGAAGGATCCGCAAGCGACACCCGAGTCATCAGTGGATCCGCGGTCTCGAGGGGAGTGAAGAGGCACTCTGCCCACAACACTCGACTAAGAGAATCAAACTCCAACGCCCTCAAAAAAGATGCAATCAACGATGGGCCCGCCGCCTTAGGGAAAGGAAGTCCCAAAGGAGAAGGCAGAACGTTCGAATATGGAACCGCCACCGCGGAAGATGCGTAGACAACAACCACAGGAAGAAGAGGCGTCGTAGGAAGAAGAGGTACCGCCACCTGCCGACGAGGCCCCCGACAGGTAGAAGAGGCGCCTCGCCCGAGCTCCGGTCAGGTAGGCCATGGTGGGGGAGGCAGAAACTGAATCTGTATGTCAAAGGAGAATTGTCCAACCGCAAGCATCACCATAGAAACCAGCACCACATCCCAGGGACAATCCATCAACAGCAAGGTGACATTAGGGTCCGAACCCGGCAACCTCCCGTCGGCCAGGATTCGAATCACCAATTTCAAATGCTTGAGCGTTGGCCCTAAGCGCGCCACGGAACGAGAGATAAATGGCACCCCCAACACTTGTGCAACCCGTCTGATCGAACGATCAACAAGGCCATCGACAAAATGAGAAACTCTCCAATCAACATCGCTTTGGGGGGGCGACTCTTGGAGGAGAGACATATGTTGCATCGACAACCCACACGCACAACACATTTGATAACCCGGCTCTTCGACATCTCCTATGAAAGCTTCACCAGATAGGAGCGACAATTATGCCCACAAAGAGGACGTCGATACCAACTCATTCATCCAGGAGCCCATCAGTAGGCCTGTCTTCAGGTCCGGTGCATCGTTTCTAACCACAGAAGCATAAGACTGACTCCCCTGGCCATCTCCAACCCGAGACTCCAACGAATCACCTTCCGAAGTGACATCCACACTTTGCTTCAGGATTGGACGACCCTTCGACAACGAGCAAGATCGTCGGCGATGGCCGACCTGCCCGCATGAAAAGCAACACACGGAGGAAGCGCATGCCGATGGTAGGTGGACACGCTCACCGCACCTTAAGCACCACCGCTCGAGCTTCCTATGGGACACGACGAGCCATCCACCTCCCTTCTCCCTCACTGCTCCTAACCGAGCTTCGGAAACCCGGCTCCACTTTACCTCACCCAAGGATTTAAACTTCGCGAAATTTCGGCGAAATTTCTCTGAAATTTCATTTTGAGAGGTTATGGGTATCAAAACTCCTATATATGTAAATTTCTCGAATTTCGATTGAAATTGACATTTTGACATCGACCCATTTCGGTCGAAATTCATGGATTCCAGTACAAATTTTCATCGATTTCAACCGAAATTTCGGCGATATTTCTACATATCGACCCATTTCGGTTGAGATTCATGGATACAGGGAATGGTGTGACAGGAGGGTACATACATCGATTATTCAACTTGGGGAGCTTCCTCCCCTTTGGGTTTAAGCAATGGAGATGAAAAAACTTTATAGCTTATATATATTTGATATAGCTTGTTCCGTTCATTCGTTTGTCTTTTATCTTCTTAAATAGATGCATCTTTATTGTAAGTATGTAATTAATTCTTGTAATTCATTTGAACTTTGTTTGTGACGACTATTTCTATGAACAAAATATTATTTAATTAATCATTATCTACATTTAGAATAAAAAAATGCTCGTATATTTTTATTAACAAAAGATGTCTTCTAAGTGTTGTTAACTTAGTTATTTTGATTTTCATTTCCAGTATCTGTCAGTCAGCTCAATAATATGTCTGATATATCTGATATGGTGTGATATAAGGCGCACATATGAGTGATGTGTGATATAAGTGTGCATTTGTAAGCTATTGTTGTTTTAAGATCTTGAATTGGATGATATTAATTTCCAGTATGTATCAATCAAGAATCAACATTAACATCAATTTGATCGATATGATCGATATGACCGATATGTGCGATATAAGGGGCATATATAAGCAATATGTGTGATATAAGTGTGTATTTGTAAGCTATTTATTGTTGTAAATTGTTGTAATAGCTTGGAAGATCTTAATTTGCAAAAAAAAGATCGAAAAATGGCTTTTTTGAGTCATTTTCAATATTTCCACCGAAAAGGTCGAAACTTCCCGAAATTTCACTGAAATTTTGGTTTTGGAGGGGTTCGAAATGAAATCGAAATCGAGATATCGAACCTTAACCTTGCCCGCCCGAATCGCCCACCGCAATCGCTCGCGCTTGCGTCACTCTAAACTCGTACATACTTGTTGTTCGAAATTGAAAGTATACTGTTAATATTCTGATTTTCAGAAAAAATACCGTAGATCTATACATTAGGGTGTTAGTTCTAGCAATTAAGGGACCATTTTCAAGAAAAACTACTTAAGAAACCCGAAACATGTAAAATAACACATAGATCTAAGATTTGATTTCCCGAATTACTCAATTCAAAATTTCGTTTACCAAAAAATCGAATCATTTTTTCACATTCAAAATTAAGATCCGGGTTCATCCTTGAAGAACTCATCATGATTCTGCGTTAAAACACAAAAGTCTCAATTTTCTCTTCCATAGATCTCACAAATTATTTCCAAAGTATGCTTTACTACATGTTATATACGAGATTCGAGTAATACATTCATATCTCATCATTATTATACATTAAAACACAAAAATTATTATACATTAAAACACAAAACTCTTAATTTTCGTCTCCAAAAATCAAAGCTAGATATTCTAAATCTCTAAAAAACACCACACCAAGTGAGATCCACATCTTATGAACAAAAACCCCAAAATAAATTGAAGAAATTGATGAAGATTTGATCAATTTTGGTTACTTTGAAGAAAAGGGCGAAATATGAGCTTGGAGAAGAGAATGAAAACATAATAGGGTTTCCCATGGTTGCATTCCTTTTCGCCGAACACCTCTCCACACCCTAATATGAGAATCCCTCTACCTTTGGCAAACAACCATCTGCGTGCAATTTCTTCCACCTCCATACATCCATTTGTTAAATACTTTATCGATCTTTATAAGGTTGGAGATCAACCTAAAAAATAAGAGATAATCCAATGCAGTTATAAGTTTTGTCAAAAATAGGTGGATTTGTGATCCTAATGAGCACTTGAATGGCGATCTCAAACAAACATTTGATTTACCTCAAGCAAGATATTAGCCATCAGATGCTGGGGAAATCTTCATACGTGAGGCGATTTACGGGGCGACTCGCGAGGCACGCCTCTGGGCGGTTTCGAGGGTTCCGAGGGTCCCGTCTCGCCAGGCGACTCCCAGGGAAGCTTCGTGGGCGGCGCGGTGGCGATCTCACAGCGGTTCCGATCGCTTGCAGTGCCAGGGGCGTTCCACTCTCGTAGCATCGCCTCTGGCTCCGCGTTACCGATGCGGGTTCGGGGGGGGGGGGGGGCTACGCGTCATCGCATGCCTTGTGACTCTCAGGCGGCTCGGTTTGGCGCATGGAGTGCGCCCGTGCGGGGTGGTTTTCGACCTAGGGCTGGCGCACGTGGGTCCCTTTTCAAGAGGAACGAATCACGCTTCCAGGGGCATGCGGGGCTGCTCGAGCAGGGGTGCGTGGCTGGCAGCACTTGTGAGGCGGGCAACGGAGATGACGTTGTCGCCGGGGGGTGGCGCCTTGTTGAGAAGCGTCGCAGGAGGCACCTTGATGGGCTATCTCCACGGGGTCGTGGTGCGCCACGGCTATCTCCTTTCGGCCGGGGATGCTTCCGTTGTGGTGGATTGGATCGTTGGGCGAGGGCGTGTCACAATCCCCTTTGTTGTTTCTTGTGCAAAGGTTTTGGTCATTCTAGGCGATCTTGTCCGTTGGAAGAGCACCGGGGTACGATCTTGATCGGTGAGGAAACTGGTGAGGAGGCTCTCTACCTCGCGACATCTGACGTGGGGCTTGTGTCCAAGGCCTCCTTCAAAGGGGATGTGGCACGCCTTTCTCCATGGAGGGCGATGGCGACGGGGCTTTGGGAAACCGAGGTGCGAAGTTTGGCGAGAGGATCGGAGGTTGGGTCTCTGTGTCTGAAAGGGCGAAGGTCGAAAGATTCGGATCTTGCGGTGAAGCCTGCGGTGGTGGAGAGGGTCATTGTCAGGGGGTTGCCGTTGAGTGCGAGGACGAAGGAGCGCATTTCGCGCTTGCTGCAGAATGTTGTTGTGGTCGACTCTGTCGAGTTCTCAGGGTGTCGACCGGGACAACCTTTGGATGTTCTTCTTCGGGTGGAGCCGGTCGGAGCTGAGAAAATGGGTTGGTGGGGGCTGTGGTTGGATGGCAGGAAGGTTCTGTTAGAGCTGGTGGCCGCGGATTTCTGGGCGGCTATCTGGGCGGCCGGGAAGTGCAGGTGGGAGATTCAAGTGGTAGAGAACTCTTCGGGAGGTGGAGATGGAAGGCCGGAGCGGCTTTGCGAGGTGTAGACTATGGTGGAGGGGGCTTCATCTCCGGAGACGTTGCAGCCCTGTGCGAGCGCGACTCACTCTCTAACTTTGGCGATTCAGTTCGGCATCATATCCGCGGCGGGTGCTTCGAGGCCAATGGCGGTTCCTATATCATGTGGTCCTGCGGTTGACGCGGGAGGAGGTGAGATGACTGGTGGATCTTTGCCTGTTGTTTCTCGGGAATTGTTGCACCATGTGGGGTCGGTTCCTGAGCAGACGTGGCTCGAAGGCGCGGGTCGGCCAGGCTCGGTTATCTCTTCCTCTCTTTTGGCTGGTAAGATGGCGCCTGCTCTGCTGGGGTTGGAGGATGTGGTTGGGGGTGCACCCGAGCCGAGGAGGGCTGGTTTTGTGGTTGTGGGTGGAGCAGCCTGCGGGGAAAGGGCTCCACATTGCAGGGAGAGGGGATGACCTGCAGAGAGGGGATGCGGGAATGGATGGGTCAGGAGTAAGGCATGTGAGCTCGGTTTGTGGTGGGGTCGACTTGGCTGGAGGGAAGGGGCGGCAGGGGACTCTCCTTTGGTTGGTCTTGGGATCCTTGTTCAGGGGATGTGTTCTGGGCAGCATCAACCGAAGGGGGCGGGTCCGGGGCAGCGACGCTTCGGTGTGACATATGAGAGGGAGGGAGGTGGGGGGAGAAGGGTCAGGAAGATGGCGAGGGCGTCATTGAGGGCCGCTTTGGCGTCGGGTGATGATGCTGAGCTTGTGACTCCAGGGGCGACCAGTCCAATTGTGGTGCGGAATCGCTTTGCTGCAGTCGACCGAGGGATGGCGCGACGCTTGGGAGTTATTCCCCCTTCTAGGATGGATGCTCAGTTGTTGAAATGAAGTTACTATCTTTGAATGTGAGGGGCTTGGGCCGGCCCGAAAAAAGGCTCGGGGTGCAAAATTTGGTGAGGGAGACTGGCGCATATATCTTTTTTATACAGGAGAGAAAGCTGCGGACGATGGATGAACGGATGCGGCGGGAGATGAGTAGTGGGGAGTCTTTTGCGATGGCAGAGAAAGAGGCTGCAGGTGCATCTGGTGGGCTTATAACTGGCTGGCAGTCCGCTTCTTTCGACCTGTTGGGGACTTTTGTCTCTCTCTTCACCCTCTCGGTGAGGCTGCTGCGGAGAGCGGATGGCATCTTCCTGTTCATCACTATTGTATACGGCCCATGCCGTCGGGAGGATGGTACTCTGGCTGCGGACTTAGACTCTATAGTGCCTAAGGTGGGCGATGGAGTTTGGATCATCGGTGGGGACCTGAATGTTACTTTGTTCCTAGAAGATAGGCCAAGGGAGGGAGGTGGTTCACATGCGGGGTCTGCAGATATGAGGGATGTGGTCCGTTCTCTGGGTTTGTCATTTGTGGATGCGGCCGGTTGCAAGTACACTTGGAGGAACATGAGATCGAAGTCCAGGCTCGACAGGTTTCTGATGTCCGTTGAGGCGGGTGAGGCTTTCCCGCTGGCAAGGGCTTGGGCTCTTCCAAGTACGCTCTCTGATCATACTTCGGTTTTATGATTCTCTGGGGAGGAGCGCCTGGATCGGTTCTACTTCCGGTTTGAGAAGAAGTGGCTGTTGGAGGAAGGATTTCGGGACCTGGTGAGCCATCATTGGCGGGGGTTCTCGGTGGCGGGTTCGGCGGTGTCGCGCTTCGCAGCCAAGCTGGACGCTCTTAGGCGGTTGCTGTTGTCCTTTGGGAAGGATGTTGCCAGGAGGCGGAGGGCCACCAAAGCCGAGGCAGAGGCAGGGATAAGCAGGTTTGACGGGCTCGATGATGACCGAGGACTGACTCCGGAGGAGATGGAGGAGAGGGCAGCTTGGTTAGAAGTGGCTTATCAGGAGGACATGAAAGAAGAGGTCCATGGGAGACAAAGATCGAGGCAGAAGTGACAAAGGGAAGGTGATGCCAATACTCGCCTTTTCCATTTGGTGACGTCTGGTAGGAGAAGGAGCTTCTTGCATGAGGTAGAGGTGGGGGGTCAAAGGGTATCGGGAGAAAGGGACATTGGGGCCGCCTTGCGGGAGCACTTTCTTAGGGCGTCGAGGAGAGTGAGTGAGGGAGAAGGCTGGGGTTGGACGGGTCGTGGGGCGGGGTCCTTCACTGGACCGCAGGCTGACTCGTTGGTGGCAGATTTTACGGAGGAGGAGGTGCGTAGGGCCATTTGGGAGTTGAATGCGGACGGGGCTCCGGGTCCGGATGGCTTCTCTGTCTCCTTTTACAGGGAGTTCTGGGAGCTGCTGAAGGGTGACATTTTGGAGGTTATGAATGAATTCAGGGATGGAAACATGGGTTTTGAGAAGGTTAACAGGGCCTTGATCTTTCTACTGCCAAAGAAAGAGAACCCTGTAGAGGTTGGAGATTACATGCCTATTTCGATCTCTAATGGCATTTATCTCATTGTGGCCAAGGTGTTGGCGAGCAGGCTTAGAGATGTTTTGTCTTTCGTGATCTTACCGGCTCAGTCTGCGTTCATTCCTGGCAGATGTATGGCAGATGGAATCGTGACTACTTCGGAAGTAACTCGTGAATGGAAAAGGTCTAGGAAGAAAGGGGCTATTTAGAAGATTGATTATGCCAAGGCCTATGATTGTGTCAGTTGGAAATTCTTGTGGTTAACGTTGCAGAAAAGAGGATTTCCAGAAAAGTGGATTGCTTGGGTTAAGAGATGTGTCACTACTTGCTCCTGTTCTGTGTTGGTTAATGGCAGACCAGAGGGAGGATGGTTTCAACCACAGAGGGGGGTGCATCAAAGTTGCCCCCTAGCTCCCCTGCTCTTTGTGTTGGTGGCGGATTGCCTAGCAGTACTGTTTCAAAGGGCGGTTGAAGAGAGCTGGTGCGAGGGATTCAGATTGGGGGACATCTCCGTTCCGCTGCTGTAGTATGCGGATGACACACTGATCTTCTTGGGGGGACGGACGAGCAGAACCATAATGCAACTGTATTGGTGGACATGTTTGGATGCCTTTCTGGCTTGCAGATTAACAGGCAAAAGTCAACTCTGGTTACCCTTAGGATGCAGGATGAGGAGAGTAACAAGTTAGCCGTTTGGGCAGGTTGCCCTCTGGGGCGCTTGCCAATCACTTATTTGGGGTTGCCTTTGGCTGACGGTAGGCTGAGGAAGTCTGATTGGGATTGCGTTCTTCGGAGAATGGAGGAGCGACTGCAGGGATGGAAGGCTACAACTTTGTCCAAGGGTGGAAAGCTTACATTGCTAAAGCACGTCCTCTCCGCCATTCTGATCTTTTTTTTCTCAACCCGTCTAATGCCTGTTGGGTCAAAAGGAAGGTGGAGTCATTGATGAGATCCTTTTTCTGGTCAGATGGGAGGCAGGCAAAGAAGGGATTGCACTTGGTGGCTTGGAAGGATCTTGTTGTACCGGTTTCGGAGGGTGGCTTGGGGGTCAGGGATGTGGAAGCAATGAACAAGGCTTTGTTAGCCAAATGGGTGGTGCGTGTTTGAGGCTCTTCCGACTCGTTGGTGTTGCGGTTGTTGAGGACGATCTATGGGGTCTCGGGAGAGTTGGTGGCTGCGAGAAAGCGTCATGAGTCTTCGTTGTGGAGCGAGATCCGTGCCGTGATTTCGGGGCTTAAAACTTGCCTTCGGCCGAGGTTGGGGAATGGACTCCGGTTCAGATTTTGGCTGGATGATTGGACGGGAGAGGGGGTGCTGGCGATCTGCTTCCCTAGGTTGTTGGCGCTTGCCGTTGATAAGGGGGCGCTGGTGGCGGAGGTGGTGGACTCTGGCTCGTGGGCACCGAGGTTTCTGATGGCTCTCTCGGATTAGAGACTACAGGATTATTTGCGGCTGCTTGAGGGGATTCCCTCTGTCGGGGAGATGTCGGGCAAGCCTGATCACTTTGAGTGGGCAGATGGTAAGTTCTCGGTAAAGATTGCATATAGGAAGTTGAGTGGAAGTGTGGTGGACCGAGACGAGGCTCTATGTGCGGATATGAAGATGATATGGGCAGCAAAGATACCTACTCGGGTTAAGGTGTTCCTGTGGTGCTTAAGAAGAGATCGGCTCTGTGACAAAGTGAGAAGGGGTAGACTGCTGGGCGTGACGGACATCGCATGCGATAGATATGAGGGTGGTGTGGAGGATGTGGATCACATCTTCTTCGGCTGCAGGACTTCGACGAATGTGTCGGCCTCTTTGGGGCTGCCATGGGTACAAGCATCCTGTGCAGATCAGTTTTGGAGATCTATTCGGGCAGTGGGGCTTGGATCCTCCGGTGATGTCTCTAGACCTTTTGCCGCGCTGTGGGCTATTTGGCTCGGCAGGAATGATGTCATCTTCAAGGGGCAACGCTTCTATTATGAAAATGTGTTAGCTCAGTGTAACGCTCTGTACAATTTCTGGGTATCCAACTGATGTACTTTCCCGGTATTTAATGAAATTTTGGTATGGAGACTCCCATCTTGAGAGGGCTCCCCCTCGTTATTATTAAAAAAAAAGAGCTTGGAGAAGCAAGCAACAGAATGTGGGGTGAAATGGACGAGTTTCGACCGGCATTTCAGTCTGTCTCACCATATTGGGGATTTTTTAATTCAAGATTCTCTATTTTGGGCGAGATCTCGAGATGACCTGAAATCTCGTTGATATCTCGCAAGATTTCGGGCGGAATCATGGAAATCGACATATATATAGCTTTCGATATGCTGTTCCCGTCGAAATCGAAATTTTGATGATATTTCACCGAAATTTCACGATATTTAAAACCCTGGTCGATCGATTATACCGAATAGTTAGTCCGACTACGAGGTGCGAGGGGTTCCCCGACTGAATAAGCCTGAACCGACTGGTCGGCTATTTGGCGAACTGGTGAGTGATTGCTTGCTGGATTTGTTCTATTTTTAATTCTCAAGGGTTACCATTTATCATGGTATCACCATACATATCAAAATTCCAGTATGCTTATCTTGGATTCTTGTTAATTGATGACTATATATGTATAAAAATATGAGAATATATGTATTAAAAATAATTTTTATATTTAAATAAAAATACAAAAGAGAATAATTTTGAATAGTCGCTTAAGTATCGATTACTCTCTATTCAATGACCCATACGGATTTCTGCAATATTGTGCTCGTCCGTGAATGTGCTCACCACATGTGCTTGGATATGACCGATGTTGTATTTATGGTGCATGCGATAGTTATTTTGGACAGGTAGGTGATGGATAGTCTTGTGATTGCTACTGAAATGGCAGCTGGTGATTGGATGTGTTGGTAGGTTAAGTGCACGATTTGAAAAGTTAATTTTTTAATGCACCGAGTGGATTGGCTTTTTCCAAGTAGAACTCACTGGTTATGAGAGGCTTCCTAGACACCTGGATTGTGTAGATTGAGAGAACATCACTACCAAATATAATTTGGCTTTGGTGAATGGACATTCATAGCATGATTTTTCAGCAACAAATGGACATAAGTAGGGATTCCTTATTGTGCCTCTTCTTTATATAATTTTGGCGGATGCGTTGGCGGTTATTGTTAGTCATGTATTTCAGCTGGATATAAACTCTACTTATTTTCTCAATTACATCTTAATCACATTTCTTTAATATGCAAATGACATTATCTTCTTCAGTAAGGGGTATGTGGCAAGAACAAGAGGGATCCATGGTCCTTGATATTTTTTGGAATTTGGTCTTCTTGTTAACCATGTGAAATCAACTTTTATTCCTTTTGGTCTTTCAAGTTGAAGTTAGACTAGTGTGTTCGTGTCCTTGCTACCCCTCGGGCAATTGCCTTTGTTTAATATGGATCTCCCCAGAATGTTTTGCACGGCTTGTGATGATTGTGGATCTGGTCTGTCGGAGATGTCAGGATGCGGTCGAGGATGCAGACCATATGTTCTTCAAATGTATGTGCTCGGTTGAGGCCTGGAGATTGCTGGGGGAACCTGCGAGGCACTTTGATGGGGCTGTGAACTTTTTGGAGCGTATAGGGCTGGTTGGACGTGCATAAAAAGGAGGAGATCGGAGATGATAGGATGATCTGGGCAATTTAGATTTCCAGAAACAGTGCAGTATTCCGGTAACTCAGCCATGGTCGGTCTCAAGCCCGGGTAAATGAGGAAGGTTGCGCGTTAGGTAGCCGACATCCAGCGCATGAGAGATAAATTCGTAAATAGTGTTCTTAAATCCTTCTAAGAACACTATTTATGAATTTATCTCGAAACCGTTTTGATCTTTTAAACATGGATTTAAGCAAACATACAGATTTCGTTGGGGCGTTCCCTACTTACGACGCGTTGCATCGTCCGAATGCAATGAAAAATTGGCAAGGGCCGCTACATCGCAGCCTGGATGTAGTTCAAAATTTGCAAGGGTTCTCGCATGAGGAACGCATGCGGGTAAATAAGCTAGTTCCGCTGCATCACCACCCGGATGCAGTCCAAAATTTGCAAGGGTTCTCGCATAATGGACGCATGGTAGTAAAGAAGTTAGTCCAAAAGAGATTGCAAAGGAAGTTACGGATTGGTAGTTGGAATATCGGTACTTTAACTGGAAAATTGATGAAGATAGTGGATACGATGGAAAGAAGGAAGATTCATATATTATGTCTTCAAGAGACTAAATGGGTTGGAGAGAAAGCAAGGGAGGTCGAGAAGACATGCTTTAAACTTTGGTATTCAGGTAAAGATAAGGGAAGAAACAGTGTTGGAGTGGTTGTTCATAAAGATTTGAAGGATTGTGTGGTTGAGGTGCAAAGATTTGGGGATCGGATTATTTTGCTAAAGTTGGTGCTTGAAGAAGAAATTCTGAATATCATCTCAGTTTTTGCACCACAAATTGGTTTAGATGAAAGGACTAAACAAGCTTTTTGGGAGGATATGGATAAGATTTTACAAGGAATCCCACAAAGAGAGATGGTTTGCATAGGTGGAGATCTTAGTGGACACGTGGGAAAAGATGTTTCAGGGTATGCAAGTGTGCATGGAGGACATGGGGATAGAAACGAAGAGGGAAAAGTCATTCTGGATTTTGTAACTGCATATGATCTTTTCATAGCAAACACTCTTTTCAAGAAGAGGGAGGAGCATTTAATTACTTATAAGAGTAGCTCAACTAGAACATGATCGATTACTTTGCGTTGAGGAGAAGAGATCAGTTGTGTTGCAAAGATTGCAAAGTAATCCCTGGAGAGAGTTTGACAACCCAACATCGCTTGTTAGTCTTGGATTTACAAATAAAAGGGCTGGTAAAGAAAAGGAAGGTTCCTAAGATCACTAGAACTAGGTGGTGGAATCTTCCGCTGAAGCAATCAAGCTTCAGGGAGAAGGTTTTAGAAGACTTATCTTGGGATTGTAGCGGTAGTGCAAACGAGATGTGGGAGGCAGTAGCATCTTGTATCCGAAAGGTAGCCAAAGAGATGCTAGACGAGTCAAAAGGAGGAGCTCCGGGTCAAAAGGAGGATTGGTGATGGAGTGAAGGGGTGCAAGAGAAGCTAAAAATTAAAAGATCTTGCTTTAAAGCTATGTCTAAGGATAGAACAGAGGAAACTGTCACAGACTATAAAATAGCGAAGAAGGAAGCAAAGAAGGCTGTAAGCGAAGCTAAGTCAAAAGCTTATGAGGTTTTGTATAAAAATCTCAACTCTAAGGAGGGCCAGAAGGATATATATAGGTTGGCCAAAGCAAGAGAAAGAAAGACCAAAGACCTTTCTCAAGTGAGATGCATTAAGGACGAGGAAGGTCACGTGCTTGTTACTCAGAAGGATATAGAGACTAGATGGGAGCAAGGCCTTAAATGTCGGTTTCGGTCACCATTTCGGTATCCACCAAAACAGAATTTCGATGGAATTTCGGTGGAATTTCGACCGAAATTTCGGTCATTTCGGTCATTTTTTGTACTAGGACCCCCATATTTCGGTCATTTCGGTTATTTCGGTCAAATTTCGATTTCGACTGGATATCGATATTCGACAGAAATTCGACCGAATTTCGCTGAAATTTGAGGCCATGGATGGGAGCAATACTTCCATAAACTTTTCATTAGAGAAGGAAATAGAGAGATCACTTTGGGTGATCTAGGTATTAGTGAAAGTTACTTGAATCGTGCATGCTATAGACGAATACAAAGAAAAGAAGTAGAGGAGGCTTTGAAGGTTATGAGACCTGAGAAAGGTGTTGGACCGGATGACATCCCTGTAGAAGTATGGAAAGTTTTAGGTGAGCATGGTTTGACTTGGCTTACGAATCTATTCAATGTTATTTGGCGAAGCAAGAAAATGCCTGAAGATTGGAGGAGGAGTATCGTGGTGCCTCTTTATAAGAACAAAGGAGACATTCAAAATTGTTCAAATTACAGAGGTATCAAGCTGATGAGTCACACTATAAAAATTTGGGAACGTGTGATCGAAAGAAGGCTGAGACAAGTTTCCCAAATAAAAGAAAACCAATTCGGATTCATGCCAGGTCGCTCAACTATTGAAGCCATCCATTTGCTGAGGAGAACAATGGAGATTTATAGAGCTAAAAGGAAGAATCTCCATATGATCTTTATTGATTTGGAGAAGGCTTATGATTCCGTCCCACGAGAGATACTGTGGAGAGTTTTGGAGAAGAGATAAGTACCTGCCCTATACATTAATCTCATAAAGGATATGTATGATAGGGCTTTATCTTGTGTAAGGACCCCGGCGGGGAAGACTGACTATTTTGATATCAACATTGGTTTACATCAAGGTTCAACTTTGAGTCCATTTCTTTTTACTTTGATTATGGATGAGTTGACAAGTCACATTCAGGATGAGTTACCTTGGTGTATGTTATTTGCTGATTATATTGTGTTGATTGACGAGACTAGAGATGGAGTAAATGAGAAGCTTGAGGTTTTGAGACATGCATTGGAGACTAAAGGTTTTTGTATAAGTAGGGCTAAGACGGAATATATGGAATGCAGCTTTGATGGAAGCAACTGTGAAGGAATCGAGGTGAAGATTGGTGACGATAACATTCAGAATAGAGATTCCTTTAGATATCTGGGATCTATTTTGCAACATGATGGGGAAATTGATGAAGATGTTACTAATAGAATAAATGCAGGCTGGTTAAAGTGGAGAGGAGCCTCCGGTGTTCTCTGTGATAAGAAAGTTCTATTAAAAATTAAAGGAAAGTTTTACAAAGCAGCTGTGAGACCTACTATGCTTTATGGTTCTGAATGTTGGCCTGTGAACCATAGACATATGCAGAGAATGGCTGTAGCAGAAATGAAAATGCTAGGATGGATGTGTGGACATAGACTTAAAGATCGGATTCGGAATGATGCAATCAGAAAGAAAGTTGGTGTAGCTCTGATCGAGGATAAGATGCGAGAAAACCGCTTAAGATGGTTTGGTCATTTGCAAAGAAGGTCAACTGATGCATCGGTTAGGAGATGCGAGTGGTGGGATGTTGAGCCGTCTAAGAGAGGGCGAGGACGGCCCAAGAAGTGTTGGAAAGAGACTATACGAAGGGATCTTAGTTTTTTGGATATAAGTCCGAGATTGACCCAAGATAGATCTGAATGGAGGCGAAGAATCCATGTAGCCGACCCTACTTAATTGTGGGAAAAGGCTTTGTTGTTGTTGTTGTTGTTGAGTGCAGTATTCCGGCGTGAGCGTGCGTATGGTGAGAATGTGCTTATATATGCTCAAACTCTACTTGAGGGGTGAAATATGTAAATACAATGTAATCTTTTCCGACCTATTTTAGGCGTGTAATCTTTGCTGGTGATAAATGGCGAGGTTTTGGGCACACACCTATGCGGTGTTGGCCTTTTTTTCTTTAAAAAAATATGGATCTCCCCTTGTTGTATGTGAGGCTTCAGCATGTGGATTGGCTTCCTTTTGTGGAGAAGTTGGAGTGTAAGCCGTCTTGTTGGAAGGCTATTTTTTTGATCGTGGTGGACATCCTGTGCTTCTTAAGGTAGTTTTCTGTGATTCTTGTGTTTTTCATTGCTATTGGGGTTCTTTTGGTTGGTATACATTCCGCCTGAGGTGGTAATGAGGAGATTCTTCTGGGCTAGCTTAGCAAGGGAGAGTTGTAGTATTCCTTTCATGGTTCAAGAGTTTGTGCAACCCATAGACAACATGGGGTTCGGAGTTTTGCGGCTTGAAGAGAGGAACAATGTCCTCCTTGCAAAGTGGATGATCAGACTAAAGGAAGGAAGATGGTTTACTTTGTAGAATATGCGAGAGATATTTATGAAATCTAATTGCATCTTTTTATTCGGCCTTGCTTGACCCTTCCCCTACGTCCAATGATGATTCTCTGTACAATTGCTTTCAAGGTTTTCGTTTTCACATTTGACACAGACATAACTGTTATGGAGGCTTGGGCAAATGACTAGATAAGGCATGGTGCCCCATTTTTCTTCAAGGTTTCGTTTGAGCAAAAACTATAGGATTTTTTGAAGATGACAAATGAACATGAATCTCTTGAGTTCCCTCTAGTAATAATGATCATTGATGATGGAAGAATGAAGATTTCTCGGTCAAGAAGCATCATGGGTCCCATCTGTCCCCACAATGTCTTATCCCGGTGACCTGAAGTGTGATTGCAAGTCGATTGGAGCTCTCAAGTGCCTTTAACAGTGAAAATGTTCCTTTGGTTTTTAAGACACAGGCGGCTTAGCTATCCTGTGAGACTACCAGGGGAGGGAACTGCCCATTTGCTAGTGAGGGCGAGTGAAGCAGTTGAACTCTTGTTTAGAATCTAGGGCTATGGTTAGAGCTAAGCGATCAGTGTGGGTCTCAGGATGGTGTCGGGATGGTCGCTCCTACCATCTGTCCGGTTTTCCGGTGAGCGAGGGTGAAAAAGGCTGCATCAAGAAAAGTGAATGTGCTTGATCCCTTTAGTTAGTAAGATAGAGAGAAGCATGGGGGACCGTGCGTTGGCCTCTGTAAATCCGATGCACGAAAACTCACATGAAATTGTTCCTTCGGTTATTGAGACACAAACGACTCTCAAGTGCCTCCAAGATGCAGCCTGCTCGTCACGTGATGATAATGCTTAAGATATTGAACATTTATTCTTTGCCTGTGATGGAGATCGGAGGGTTTGGAAGTAGGCTTCTATCGAGCGATCCATTTTCTTGTCTTGGGAACTTTTCGGACTTCCCTCTGCTCGCTTTTGACCGTTTGTGGAATACGTGAAACCTCTCTTGTCTGTGTAGGCCATTTGGTTGGTTCGTAATGGAGGAGCCATTTGGTTGGCTCGAAATGCTTAGGTTTTCGTCGAGTGTTGGATTTTGTAAGGTGGACTGTTTCTCTTGTAAAAATATATTGGGTTGGCACCATTTTGGGTGCAGAACCTTTTGTTAAAAAAGAAGCAGCTAATGGTGGACCTTTTATCCTCAGGACAACTTAATAATAATTATCAATATAAATGTGATATCCCGAGGCTTCCCTTTGAAAAAGAGAAGTCCCTTCTCTGGTGTAGCCTCGAGCTACGTGAGGATCACCTGGGTTGCATCTCATTGTACCTTAGGCTTGTCCAAGAATTGAGACTGATCTGTTGTACTGCAAGACTATTATCTAGATGAATGACAATTGTGTAGAGTCGCCTGTATACCGCTTGTATCAACATCTTTAGTGTCATCATCACAAGGTCGAATGTTGTGATCTATGGGGATAATGGCAGGCAAGGTCCTGACATTCTGGTCTTTTATAGAAGGTTTGACATACTTCCAGTGACACATGATAAGTCCTTCGTAATCCATAGCAAACTTTATACCCATGAGCTAGTGCAAATAGAGCTCTATGGTTTTTATATAGTACATATCATTGGGACAGCTACACAGAGAACTAAAACAAAATAGAAAAGTTCCCACATGCTACAATATAAATCACAACAGTGGTTTTTAGGCAGTTATTCTCTAAAAGCTGTTTCATGTAATGCATGATAGTTGTTAGGGGCATGTATATGCTTATGGTTTTTGACAGCATTTACATGTTTTCCTGAAATCTTAAAGTATAAAGTTTCTGTTTTTGTAAGTGTTTTCTTTTTCATTCAAGTAATTGTATAATGTTTTTTCCTTGGTTTAGCGCATCGTCTTTATATTTATTATTACTTTTTCTGTAGACAATGGGAAGAAAATTGATATATCGCCAGTAGCGGGATTGTGTCCTCCTCATCCAGGCTACTTCAGAGGGTTGTGCATTAGATGCGCAGCACAGATGGATGAAGGTGAGGGATCAGGGGTAGCACTGGGTTATATTCATAAGGTAAATAGCTGTATCTGAAATTGTTACATTTGTTGTATCTGTGATTCTTTTGTGAAAAATTCAGCATGTATATTTCAAATTATACTTGGTGGGGATTTTTGTAGTTTTGTAATTTGCAATATAGTGCAATGACTGTTTTAGTCTGATAAAATTTTACAAGGATTTAAGAATGTAGTTCATATCGACCGCTTTTATTCATCTATTGCCTGCTTGCATAGCTGCAAAAAAGCTCTTTTTCACATGTCCGTGCATGTGTTTCCGTGGCCTTTGTGTAACGGGGGTAGTGGATGTTTGTAGATGTCATCTATTTTGTCATACATGAATTAAGTTAGCTTAATCTGTTCTTAAAAACAAATAATGATTTTGAACTGTTGGGGTTAACAAAACTTTTTCCATCATTTATTGCCCAACTGGTAATGGTGAATGCTGGTCTACTAGATTTGTTGGGGAATGTAAGAACTATTTTCTCTCTACTTTTTCAAAAGATTCTTCTACCTGCAGGATTTGAAGTTAAACCATACAGAAATCGATCGAGTGCGTGAGGCAGACCTGAAGAAGCTTTTGTGTCAAAAGAAACTGATTTTGGTGTTGGATTTGGATCATACGCTACTTAATTCAACAAGGTTGATTGATCTTCGTCCGGAGGAAGAGTATTTACTCCGTGATATAAATGCCATCCAAGGTAGTAATATATCGAGTTTCACTTTTGGGCACAACACATCTTTCTCATCTTTTACTGTGGTAAACGCTTTCTATTAGTGTAATGTCCGTATCATGCTTATGGTAAATGGTATTATATTTGCGTTGATTAAAGACTTTGCAGCCATAAGGTGGTTGCCGCGCTCATGGAAGGACATATCGATATCGGTATCGATATCGGTACCATGTCGATACCGATATATCGCCTATATATCGGCGATATATCGATGCCATATCGCCGACATCAGACCGAGATTGTGCATTTTTGGCCTGTCGATACCCGATATCGACCATATCGACGATATATCGGTGACCTGTCGATACCGATATATCGCCGATATATCGCGATATGGCCATCCATGCCGTGCTATCATAACATATTCATTGATAGCTTCATAGACCCATATAATTGTCAAGATCAATCCAAATTGAAATTTCCCATAGTTTGAGATAAGTCATCATTTTGCCTATTGATCACTCATTTACTAGTTTTTCCTTCTCAAGGACTGTAGTGTTATTTAAGATAAGTTCTTGGCTCACCCATAACATTTTCTCTCATGATTTGGAGTTATCCGAATAACATGCGTTCTGGCTTGACATAAGCATCATCTAAATGCAGTATATGGAAATGTTATTCTTCTGTTCTTTGAAAAAGAAACTGAAGAAACAAATGATCTCTGCAGTTAGTCAATATATAATTGCTCCATCGTGTATCATTTGAATTGGGTGTCCATTGTGATAGTTGTATATGCCATGCTGCTAAATGGTTTGAAGTGAATATTATGTGTTTATGGAATTTGTAACAATGTTATGCATGTATTATATGTAGTTTCTTTGCACAGAGTTTGTTTGAACAATTACCTTACCAAAAGCTAGCCATTTCCAAGTTGACTAGTGATTCTTTGCCGTCATAAGTCTGTTTATTTTATCCTATATGGTTGTACCTGAATTTAGCTGTTGAAGCAGACAATTATTGATACATCCTTGTGTCATCACACAAGTTCCTCCCATGCCACATCAAAAACATCAATATCATTATTATTTACATTTCATGGGAATTTATTGTTTCACAATTACTTCCCATGTAGCATCACATATTTCAGAGTGCACCATCCCTTGTCAGAAGGTTCCCAACTGGCTCTTTTACATGCTAGAGTCAATTTGAGTTGTCCATATTTTATGGCTGTAACTCTTTTATCATATTTGATTTCATGCAGAGGATTCTAACAAAAGCCTGTTCAGATTGGATTCCATGCACATGCTAACAAAATTGAGGCCATTTGTGCATAGTTTTCTTAGTGAACTGAGTAATATATATGAGATGTATATTTACACGATGGCTGAGCGCTCTTACGCAATGGAAATAGCCAAGCTTCTTGATCCTACAGGTGTGTACTTTCACTCAAAAGTCATATCACAGTCTGATTGCACACAGAGACATCAGAAAGGCTTAGATGTGGTACTCGGTGCAGAAAGCACTGTTCTGATCCTGGATGACACAGAGCAGGTGAATATATTTTACAGTAGTTATTTCTGTAGCAATCATGTCATTTTCTGCCAAATGTACATTATACGCTACTTTGAATGCAATGTAGGTTACCTTTTCCTCTAGTTGTTAACACGATATCTAGATACCTCGTAATGTGATAATGACTTCGCCTTGGCTTCAAAAAAGAGAGGCTTTAACTATTATTGAATTTTTTGAGCTTTCTTTAGTTTGCTAGGGAAAATGCCCAACATATATTCTCTGTTGCCTTCTATGCAGGTAATGTGGATAATTATACAGAATTATTGCGACCGACTATTTAGTATGATTTTATTGATTTTAGGAATCAACGGCGTATTATTTGGTTTAAATCCTGCATAATTTTTCTTACTTGTTTGAGGCCAGTGGTTTAAGTGGCTATCTTGTTGGTTCCTCAACTTGAGTGCTATTTTTTTGGGCTTGATGCACCATCAACTAGATATGTGTTTCTTGTTTTTAGGAGGATTGATTTTCAGCGTTGTGGTCAAGTTTGATTTTTCTACGTGGATTTAAGCAAACATTTAGGTTTTGTTGGGACGTTCTCTACTATCGACATGTTGCATCACCCGAATGCAATGAGAAATTGACAAGGGCCGCCACATTGTTACTCTGATGTATTTCAAAATTTGGAAGGGTTTTCGCATGAGGAACATATGCGGGTATGCTAGTTGCGCTGCATTATCCCTGGACGTAGTCCAAAGTTTGCAAGGATTCTCGCATGATGGGCACATGTGAGTAAAGACATTAGTCCAAAAGAGGTTGGAAATGAAGTTGCGTATATATAGTTGGATTATTGGTACTTTGACTGGCAAATCGATGGAGATAGTGGATACCATGGGAAGAAGGAAGATTCAGATCTTACGTCTCCAAGAGACAAAATGGCTTGGAGAGAAAGCAATGGAGATCGAGATGACTCGCTTTAAACTTTGGTGTTTAGGTAAATATAAGGACAAAAAATGATGTTGGAGAGGTTGCTCATAAGGATTTGAAGGATAGTGTGTTTGAGGTACAAAGATTCAGGGATCGTATTATTTTGCTAAAATTGGTGCACGAAGAAAAAATTCTGAATATCATCTCAGTTTATGCACCACGAATTGGTTTAGGTGAAAGGATTAAACAAGCTTTTTAAGAGGATTTGGATAAAATTATGCAAGGAATCTCACAAAGAGAGATGATTTGCTTAGGTGGAGATCTTAATGGACATGTGGGAAATGATGCTTCGAGGTATGCTAGTGTTCATGGAGGCTATGGCTCTGAGACTAGAAATGAAGAGGGAAAAGTCATTCTGGATTTTGTAATGGCTTATGATCTTTTCATATGAAACACTCTATTCAAGAAGAGGGACTGGTATTTAATTGCTTATAAGAGTGACCCGACTAGGATATAGATATATTGCTTTATGTTAAAGAGAAAAGATCGGTTGTGTTGCAAAGGCTGCAAAGTAATCCCGTGAGAGTTTGATAACCCAAAACTGCTTGCTAGTCATGGATATGCAAATAAAAGGACCGCCAAAGAAAAGGAGGGGTTTTTAAGATCACTAGAACTAGATGGTGGAATCTCTAATTGAAGCAATCAAGCTTCAGAGAGGTCTTAGAAGACTTTTCTCGGGATTGTAATAAAAGTGCAAACAAGATGTTGGAGGCGGTAGCATCGTGTATCCAAAGGGTGGTCAAAGAGATGCTAGGTGAGCCAAATGGAGGAGTCTCAGGACAAAAGGAGGCTTGGTGGTGGAGTGGAAGGATGCAAGAGTAGCTCAAAAATAAAAGAGCATGCTTTAAGGTTATGTCTAAGAATCAAGGCCCTAAATGTCGGTTTCGGTCACCATTTCGGTACCGACCGAAACCGAATTTCGATGGAATTTCAGTGGAATTTCGATCGAAATTTCGGTCATTTTGATCGTTTTTTGTACTAGGACCCTTATATTTCGGTCGTTTCGGTCGAATTTCGATTTCGACTGGATATCGATATTCGACAGAAATTCGACCGAATTTCGCTGAAATTTGAGACCATGCTAAGAATAGAACAAAGGAAACTGTCACAACCTATAAGATAGCAAAGGACAGAGAAAAGCTATAAGTGAAGGTAAATAAAAAACTTATGAAGTTTTGTACAACAATCTCGACTTTAAAGAGGGTCGGAAGGATATATGCATGTTGGACAAAGCAAGAGAAAGAAAGACCAATGATCTTTCTCAAGTGAGATGCATTAAGGATGAGGAAAGACATATGCTTGTTATTTAAAAGGATACAGAGACTAGATGGAAGCAATATTTTCATTAACTTTTCGTTGGGGAAGGAAATAAAGAGATCACTTTGGGAGATCTAGCGAGTAATGAAAGTTACTTGAATCGTGCACGCTATAGACGAATAAAAAGGAAGTAGCGGAGGCTTTAAAGGTTATGAGACATAAGAAATGTGTGGGACCTGATGACATTCTTATACAAGTATGAAGAATTCTAGGTGAGAGTGGTTTGACTTGGCTTACAATTTTACTCAATGTTATTTGGCGAGGCAAGAAAATGCCTGAAGATTGGAGGAAAAGCATCGTTGTGCTTTTTTATACGAACAAAGGAGACATTCCAAAGTGTGCGAATTAAAAGGTATCAAATTGTTGAGTCGTATTATGAAAATTTGGGAATGTGTGATTGAAATAAGGTTGAGGCAAGTTTCCAAAGTAAAAGAAAACCAATTCGGATTCATGCCAGACTACCCAACTATTGAAATCATCAACTTGCTGAGGAGAATAATGTATATTTATAATTCTTAAAGGAAGAATCTACGCTTGATTTTTATAGATTTGGAGAAGGCTTATGATTCTGTCCCACAGGAGATATTGTGGAGAGTTTTGGAGAAGAGACAAGTACCTGACTTATAAATTAATCTCATAAAGGATATGTATAATAGGGCTTTATCTTGTATTAGGATCAAGTTTGGTAAGACTGACTATTTTGACATCAACATTGCTCTACATCAAGGTTCAGCTTTGAATTCTTTCAATTTACTATGATTATGAACGAGTTGACTACTTGACTTAGAGATGGAGTAAATAAGAAGCTGGATGTTTGGAGACATGCATTAGAAGCTAAAGGATTTCGTATAAGTAGGTCTAGGACTGAAGATATAGAGTACACTTTTTATGGAAGCAGTGGTGAAGGAATCGATGCGAAGATTGACGATTATAACATTAAGAAGAAAGATGCTTTTAAATACTTGGGATCTATTTTGCAACATGATGAGGAAATTGATGAAGATGTTACTCAAAATAAATGCAGGTTGACGAAATTAGAGAGGAGCCTTATTGTTCTATGATAAGAAAATTCCTTTCAAAATAAAAAATTTTTACAAAGCAATCGTGAGACTTGCTATGCTCTGTGGATCTGGATGTTGGCCTGTGAACCATAGGCATGTGCAGAGAATGGCAATAGCAGAAATGAAAATGTTTTGGTGTATGTGTGGACACACACATACGTGAAGATTGGATTCACAATGATGCAATTAGAAGGAAAGTTGGTGTAGCTCCGATCGAGGATAATATACGAAAAAACCGCTTAGGATGATTTGAGCATTCACAATGGAGGTCGGCTGATGCACCGGTTAGGAGATACGGGTTTTGGATGTTGAGCCAGCTAAAAGAGGGTGAGGGAGGCCCAAGAAATGTTGGAATGAGGCTATCCGAAGGGATCTTAATTTTTTGGATATAAGACCGAGAATGACTCAAGATAGATCTTAATGGAGGCAAAGAATCTATGTAACCAATTCTACTTAATGTAGGAAAAGGCTTTTTGTTGCTGCTGCTGTGGTCAGTTTTGGTTCAATCGATGGGTTTTATTTAAATTGTTAATTGTATTTTAATGAGCTTTATATCAAGGTATCTCTTGTTTATAGATTCCGTCTTAAACCTCTATGCTACGAAATGCATGTGCTTGGTCTCTATGATCAATGGCTATCTCGTTATGTATCATGTAGCATATTTATTTCTGCAAGCATGATTCTAAATCCGGAAATTCCACCGTTCTGTGTGTGCAGGTGTGGCAGAAGCATAAAGATAATCTTATAATAATGGAAAGGTATCATTACTTTGCTGAGAGTTGTCGCCATTTCAAGTTTGATCAGGTATCCTTGTCATTAGCCAAGAAGGATGAATGCGAGAAAGATGGGGTCCTTTGTAGTATTTTGAATGTTTTAAAGCGTGTCCACCAGTTGTTTTTTGACCCGGTGAGCTCTCACAATTTCTTGTGTTTGTCCATTACACTTTTTCTATACAAGTAACTGATTTTCCAAAATTGTTTCAGGATCTCAGTACTGATTTATTGGCACGGGACGTTAGACCGGTAATTGCTAACACGTGTTTTTCCTTTTGTGCTGTCATCTGTGCATACTGATACATAGATCTTTAGTCCAACTTTCTTCCTGAAGGAACTTTGCCGGAACTGCAATATTAGGTTGTTGCCGGTATTTCTGTCGCCTTCTGTACCTCCACATCTTTAAATCTCTGGTTTTACTTTTATGTTCATTGTTGTTCTTGCCCCGCAATAACTCAGTTAAAAGAGCAAATGCTTTAGCATGCTGAACCTGAATATAATATTATTAAGTGCTGCAACAGAGCAGTCACCACCACCACCACCACCAACAACAAAGTCTTTTCCAACAATTAAGTAGGGTCGCTACATGGATTCTTCACCTCCATTCAGATCTATCTTGGGTCAATACCGGGCTTATATCCACAAAACTAAGATCCCTTCGTATGGTCTCTTTCCAACACTTTTTGGGCCGTCCTTGGCCCTCTCTTAGTCGGCTCAACATCCCATCACTCGCATCTCCTAACTGGTGCAACAGAGCAGTCACCGAGAGATTGAAAAAAAGTCTGGACTTCTTTTCTTTTAATTAATAGATCCATGCCGAAATCTACCAATTTGCTTTGCATTATTGTATATGTTCAAGTTTTTTTCCATCTATCTAAATTGGACGCTTTTTTAATAGATGGTTTTGCATTGAGTAGGTTTTAGACCTAAGCAGTATATGATTTTGGAAAATTGTCCTGAATACAATTTTGTTTATCAAAGCCAAATACACTTGTCGTTTCAATTTTAACTAGTACTTCTATAGAAATCTCTCATGAGGTACTGGGACAATCTTGATATTTTATTTCTCTACTGGTCGTACACGGATTCTGCTTTTTATATAATTTAAGATCTTGGGTGTTCCCATGAATCCCAAATTTTATTCTCCGCCTTTCATCTAGATGCTACGGAAAGCCCGCCAGGAAGTTCTGCAAGGCTGCAGAGTTGTATTCAGCCGGTTGTTTCCATCTGCTTCACGTGCAGAGGAACAGCCTATCTGGAAGAGATGCGAACAGCTTGGTGCTACTTGCTTAACTGAAGTGGACTCTTCTGTGACCCATGTTATTTCAAACGATAAGTGGACCGAGAAGGCGAAATGGGCAGCCCATAATGAGAAGTTCTTGGTCAATCCATCCTGGGTGGAAGCTGCATTCTACTTGTGGAGACGGATGCCTGAGGCTGATTTCCCAGTCAAGTGACGGGAGAAAACCTGGGTGTGCCGATCTTTTTTCGCTGTGGTACTTTGTAACATAGAATGTTACGATTTTCCCGATGACAGTCACCACAACCTCATCTGTTTCCATTTGCACAGGCGAAGTTGATCAGTAGGGTTGCTTTTGCAGTGAAAGGTCTGCTTTATTGTACATTAATGTATTGTTGTTTTGTTCGGATTATATCATAAAAGCAAATCCTACATTTTAATTTTAGTTTTTGTTTTTATAATGAAACTTTTACTTGCCATTATCTATGTTTATCTACTTTTTTTACAAGAAAAGTTCAATATCAAGAAGAGGCCGGTAACCGGCAGTACAAAAGATAAACCAGCAAGTATACAATGAGCACATATAGAACACGAAGTCAAACACCCACAAAAAAATTGGGCACTTACAAAAGATAAATCAAGAAATCCCCCTTACGAAGGGGAATTCCTTTTATACATGTGTTTCTTCCTGTTGGTCTGCCTTTTTACTCATGGAGAGATGACGGGTAGGATTGTTTACATGGTTAACCTTCCTTTGTAATTGGTCGAGAGCTGATGGGAAGGATTGTTAATGTGGTTGATTCTCCCCTTGCATTGTGATTGGCCGGGAGCTGATAAGGGGGATATATTGCTGACATGGTAAATCCTTCCTATGCATCCTTGTTGGGTGGTCGATTAATGGCTTGGTTGGTTGTTCGATTGCTTATCTGTTGTTTGTATTGGTCTTCTTAAGGTTATGACTTCACTTATGCCGTCTTCTCTGATCCTCCATCATTGTGGAAATTGAATTTGAATTTTGGTTGTGGATGCCATCTTTTTTTAGTCTTTTGAGCCTATTTTGACAGAGAATTGCCGTATTACGTGTATGTGGGAAATGGGAAAAGTTGGGTGTGTATTTAGTTGTTGAGAGGAGGCTATTGTTTGGTGTGCATGATATAAGGAACGGATGTTGAATATGCATTGAAATAAAGAAAGAAGAAAGTAAAGAACTTTCTAAAGGCTCTCAAGTTGTAAATCAAAATTGTCCTGCTTAGAACTTTGAAGATGTAAAGAGAATGTGATGTTTTTGGTTGCGATGCATTAAACTAGGGTTGGGCCTTGAAGAGACCAATCTCAAGTCCATCTAAGAAATTTAGGTCTTAGGCTGGGCCATGGCTCGAACAATTTTTTGTGGTTTGGCCCAAGTCCAGGCCCGGTCCTTCTCCAATGAATCCTATTTGGTACCCTTGTGATGTCTCATTTTATAGCAGGTATATGTGATTATATGGAATTAAATGTATATCATTTTTTTTGAACTCATTGGCAATCTTTAGGACAACTAACTAATGAAACTTATATGCTAATAAATTATGTAGATCTTTCATGTTATTTTTTCACTACATGTGAACTTAGAAAAAATGTAATATACTTGCAAGGCATACAAGATGATGCACCTAAAATGTTGGTCAACAACGGTAACATAAAGTTCTACAATGTAAAAAATAAAGTCAATTAAATACCAATCTACCATTGTCATCAATCATCGAGAAACCCGAGATTCCATCATCTACAAGCATATGCCATGCTGTTAATCTGTCCAGCAAAAGGATTACTATCTCATCAAATGAGAACAAATTCGACGCCCACATTCTCTAAATTACATGATTCAATGGCGGTAGTGGGCTTTATAAATCGAAACTTGAAGGCTTCACCGCTTGTGTATGATCAAGCATACATTCAGACACCATAAGAAATCAACAATAACATGCCTAAGATCAAGCCTTATAACATGCCTAACTACGGGTTGGGCCCTTGGATCGAGTCAGGATGGATCGAGCCAAGCCCGAGCCTGGCCCAAAAAAATTAGGTCTAAAGTTATGGTCCAAGCCCCACTCATTGTTCATTTGGGCTTGGGCTAGGCCAGGCTTTTTGGGCTGGGCCGACCTGACCCAACCTAATGCTCATCCCTACATGAAACATTATATAAATAATGTATATTCCTTGTCATGATATATATATATATATATAGAGAGAGAGAGAGAGAGAGAGAGAGATTCTATGAGATGGGATATTGTGAGATGGTGAGATGAAAGATTCTGGGAGCACTAGTTTCTGTCTTCTGTCTCCTAGCTGTCTCTCTCTACTGGTTGAAACTAGTGGTCCAGAATATCCTATCTCACCAAAATCTTATCTCATAGGATCAACCCTATACATACATACATACATACATACATACATACATACATACATACATACATACATACATACATACATACATACATACATACATACATACATACATACATACATACATACATACATACATACATACATACATACATACATACATACATACATACATACATACATACATACATACATACATACATACATACATACATACATACATACATACATACATACATACATACATACATACATACATACATACATACATACATACATACATACATACATACATACATACATACATACATACATACATACATACATACATACATACATACATACATACATACATACATACATACATACATACATACATACATACATACATACATACATACATACATACATACATACATACATACATACATACATACATACATACATACATACATACATACATACATACATACATACATACATACATACATACATACATACATACATACATACATACATACATACATACATACATACATACATACATACATACATACATACATACATACATACATACATACATACATACATACATACATACATACATACATACATACATACATACATACATACATACATACATACATACATACATACATACATACATACATACATACATACATACATACATACATACATACATACATACATACATACATACATACATACATACATACATACATACATACATACATACATACATACATACATACATACATACATACATACATACATACATACATACATACATACATACATACATACATACATACATACATACATACATACATACATACATACATACATACATACATACATACATACATACATACATACATACATACATACATACATACATACATACATACATACATACATACATACATACATACATACATACATACATACATACATACATACATACATACATACATACATACATACATACATACATACATACATACATACATACATACATACATACATACATACATACATACATACATACATACATACATACATACATACATACATACATACATACATACATACATACATACATACATACATACATACATACATACATACATACATACATACATACATACATACATACATACATACATACATACATACATACATACATACATACATACATACATACATACATACATACATACATACATACATACATACATACATACATACATACATACATACATACATACATACATACATACATACATACATACATACATACATACATACATACATACATACATACATACATACATACATACATACATACATACATACATACATACATACATACATACATACATACATACATACATACATACATACATACATACATACATACATACATACATACATACATACATACATACATACATACATACATACATACATACATACATACATACATACATACATACATACATACATACATACATACATACATACATACATACATACATACATACATACATACATACATACATACATACATACATACATACATACATACATACATACATACATACATACATACATACATACATACATACATACATACATACATACATACATACATACATACATACATACATACATACATACATACATACATACATACATACATACATACATACATACATACATACATACATACATACATACATACATACATACATACATACATACATACATACATACATACATACATACATACATACATACATACATACATACATACATACATACATACATACATACATACATACATACATACATACATACATACATACATACATACATACATACATACATACATACATACATACATACATACATACATACATACATACATACATACATACATACATACATACATACATACATACATACATACATACATACATACATACATACATACATACATACATACATACATACATACATACATACATACATACATACATACATACATACATACATACATACATACATACATACATACATACATACATACATACATACATACATACATACATACATACATACATACATACATACATACATACATACATACATACATACATACATACATACATACATACATACATACATACATACATACATACATACATACATACATACATACATACATACATACATACATACATACATACATACATACATACATACATACATACATACATACATACATACATACATACATACATACATACATACATACATACATACATACATACATACATACATACATACATACATACATACATACATACATACATACATACATACATACATACATACATACATACATACATACATACATACATACATACATACATACATACATACATACATACATACATACATACATACATACATACATACATACATACATACATACATACATACATACATACATACATACATACATACATACATACATACATACATACATACATACATACATACATACATACATACATACATACATACATACATACATACATACATACATACATACATACATACATACATACATACATACATACATACATACATACATACATACATACATACATACATACATACATACATACATACATACATACATACATACATACATACATACATACATACATACATACATACATACATACATACATATATATATATATAGAGGAGTGATCCTATGAGAGCAAAAAAATGTGAGAGCATGAGAGCATGCATTATGGACCACATGATTCTGTTTTCTCTCTCCTACTCTTCTCTCTCCTGGTTGGATCATGTGGTCCAAAATGCGTGCTCTCATGCTCTCACAGGTTTTGACTCTCATAGGATCACTCCTCTCTCTCTCTCTATATATATATAGGGATAAATGGGGCTGCCCCCTGGGGGGAGCTAACTTGGCTCCCCCTGCCCCATTTTCACTATTTTTTTATTTTTTTTGAAAATTTCTTTCATGGATATTCATTACTATATCCCTATATTATGCTATTCAAATTTCGTGTGAAACAGAGACTCCTACGGCCTCCATCCAGACAGTCATTTTTAACGGTAAAAGAATTTTTTAATTCGACCCTGTTTGGATGGAGGTCGTAGAAGTCTCTGTTTCGCATGGAATTTGAATGACATAATATAAGGATTTAATAATGAATTTACATGGTTTTAGATTTCAAAAAAAAATAAAAAAATTTTGTGAAGGGGGAGGGGGGGGGGAGCTAAGTTAGCTCCCCCTAGGGGACATACACATTTTTCCCATATATATATAGAGGGGCGATCCAGTGAGATGTGATTTTAGTGAGATGGTGAGATGGTGCATCCTGGATCACTAGTTCCAACCAGGAGAGAGAAAGGCAGGAGAGAGAATACAACAACTTGTGGTCCAGAATGTCCCATCTCATCATCTCACAAAATCTCATCTCATAGGATCGCCCCCTCTCTCTCTCTATATATATATACATACATACATACATACATACATATATATATATATATATATATATATATATATATATATATAGAAGAAACTTCAAATGAGGCGGGGTCTCACCGTATATATGGTGAGCCACCCTCAATTTAGGCATCTTTCTAACATATTTTACAATTTCTTATTTCATACATATAATAATAAATATTAACACAACATGTATAGTGAAATAAAATTATGAAAATATTATTATATTGGATGGAAATATTAATTTAAATTTGGATGCTATATTTTACAAAATTCATTTTTTACAATGTGCAGTTTATACTTTTACACAAATGTTATAAAGTTCTTACTAAATTCAAATGGCCTTTACAATTTCAGAAAAGCTCCAACATCATTTGAAAGGTCCCATATATATATATATATATATATATATATATATATATATATATAGGAGTTATCCTATAAAAGCAAAAAGTAGTGAGAGCATGGGGGGGGGATGATTCTGGACCACATGATTCACTCAGGAGAGAGAAGACGTGGGGAGAGAAAACAGAATCATGTGGTCCAGAATCATACCTCTCATGCTCTCACAATTTTTTGCTCTCATAATATCACACACACACACACACTCTCTCTCTATATATATATTAGTTTGCTCGAACTATTCCTTTCCTGCATGTTGTTGATGTTTCTTATTTTCTTAATCATTCTTGATTTGAAGATGTTTTTGTTTGTTTCTCGAGTTGATTTCTTGATTTTGTGTTTTCTTGAATTATCAATGTTTCTCCGAGTTCTGACTATTCCTTCCTTTCGTTTGTATTCCTTCTGTAAATTTCTTACATAACCTCTATATGAGAGATGTTAGAATTTTGATTATGAATCAATGAATCAATTTCTTGAGAGAGGCAATTCAAAATCATCGAAGACCACGTATCTCCTCATGCACAATAAGAGACTCACCACAAGGTCAAATAATTGTACTTCCTCACATAGCCCTTATGTTCATCAATATACATCATGCTCTCTTATTATTCTTGTTTGATTTAGAATATGTTTGGTAACTGGGATGGGTTGGAGTAACCTGTTATGAATAGTAGCTGTTTGGATGGTTGGAGCGAGGAACATGATGTGATGTCGCATTGGTTTGTGATGGAATTCCAACTCAGGAATACAGGGGGTAAACTAGGGTACAAAAAGGTAACCTGGTAATCAAACAAATCCTTAGCCTTTGGTGTGCCTCACATAGTAATCAAGTAGTATTTATGAGTAGTAATTGCTCCTCCAGATCCCTTACTGATACACCCTATGTAGAGACAGAAGGCCTTCCTCCCTTAAATGCATGACTCCACTACCAAGTGAGACATTGTTGTTAAGGTCACTATCTCCATATTGAGATCCTAGTAAGGCTAAAAAATAATGTAATATCTCAAAAGTTATCCAAGTTCTTTGCACTTCGACTGCTTAGAGGATTAGGTTTTTAGGACCTTAAGGAGAGGGATCTCCACCTAGAGCTCTTGTATCATTGCTTCAAGGACTTTGAGCTTGTTTGCAATAACCATCAAGAGTCAACCAAGCTATTGTTCACACTTACCGTCGGATGATTCTATTAGTAATATCCTCGAAATGAGCTAATTGTGGGCATGGGTTCCCAAGGTGGGTTGACTGCGGGTTTCGTAGCTTTTTCATTATTACACTAGTCTTGGTTAGGGGTGGCTATCGAGCCTAACGAGCCGAGCCAGATCCTGGCTTGGCTCAAGCTCGATCGAGCCCAGCCCAGCTGGCTCGGGTTTGGGCTCGACTAGCTTGAGCCTCTTATCGAGCCAGCTCGAGCTCGATAAGGCTCGAGCCGAGTCACTTATCGAGCCAGGTCTGGGCTCGAGCCAAAGTCTGGCTCGTTAAGGAAAATGAATGTTTTTTGGTGGAAAAGCGGATTGCATAGGCTTGAACCCACAACCTCTTTTATGAATTCTATGTGCTCTACCACTAGGCCATTATCCAAGATGTTCACAGAAGCTTAATTATAATATATAATGTAACAATGCATCTCCTTATAAAAAAAAGAAAAAAATCACCAATTTTTAAAGTATATCCAGATTATTTTTCGCAATGCATATTACCCAAAATGTGAAAAAAATTAACAATTACATGAGAAACACCTCTTAAAGAGAAGTTGTTCTCAACTAGATTTACACAAAAAAAACAGAGAAAAGACAGAAGATAAAATTGCAACGAAGTTCCTGTAACACCAAAGATGAATATGAATTTGATTTCACGATAGATCTTCAATCCCTCTCTAGTCTCCTGAAAAAGGCATGCTATAAATTACTTCTTATTTGGAGACAATAGGCTATAGGAACCAAAATAAATTGAAATGCTCTTTTTTTAGGATTTTTCTTTGCAGACATTGATGCAAACAAGCTAAAACTAAATATTAGATTCACTCCATAAATCACACAGACACATAGATAGTCTACCATTCACAATGTTGTAAAACTAGTACAAACAAAAATAAACATCATTACTGTTTCATGAATAGAAATTCTGAGAACTAAAACAAATTCAATCGAATCACCTCAACATCAAATCAAAATGACAGTCTTCTGAAATAGTTGATATGTCTTGTTCTAGTCGCTGAACTCTTCCAAAATGATAGACTTCCAAATTACTTGATGTCTGCATTAAAAAAATAACTTATGCAAAGATCATTATTGAACCATATGTAAACGAAGTAACAAAAAAATACATGATACATGGATACATTGCATTGTTACATACCAATGGTTAATCATCAGTTTTTGAGGAAACAACTTCAATTATGTTTTCCTCTCCAATAGAATTAGTCTACAAAAGAAATAATAGTAAGAATGACATATATATGCAAGAACATATAAACATTACATTGTAAGGAAAGAAACGTTCTGAACATACCACCAATATGTGTCCATCTTTGAACTCTTGTTTCAACCAATCTCCACAACAAAGCAAACTTTCAGTTGTGGCAGTACACAAAGAGCTCCTATTATCGGAAATCACACGACCTCCTGTACTAAATGCTGATTCTGAAGCAACTGTAGTCATTGGAACTGCAAGTATGTCCTTTGTCATCTTTGAAAGAATGAGATATTTTCCAGAATTTACCTTCCACCAATCTAAGATATCAAATGTATCAGTATCTTTACAACATCCTTCTTTTAAGTAAATTTCAAGTTCCGACATTCTTTTTTCTTGTGCACCTCGATTCTTATTGAGGGCAGAAAGGAATTGACGATATTTATCTCCTGCAGTAAAAGTCGAACTCTTTTCTTTTTCCTCTGATTGATCTCGATAGAAATCCTTCGAACTAAGATCCATATGTGCCATCTCATAAAACTTGAAAATTTCACGGCATGTATCATAAATCTTACAAACTTGTAACTCTATATCTATATACTTATACAAGAGACCAAAAATATATTCTAACTGCATTGTTTTCCCTCTTGGATCTAGGATTGCAGCAATGCACATCAAATTCAATGCATCACAATCTCCCCAATAATTACAGAATTTTACACGCATGTCCTCTAACATTGATGGAAGAGGAAATAGCTCAGCTTCTGCATTCATCAGTGTTTCATTTAGATTAGCAATGTGGAACAAAAAATTGTTAGAGGTGGGATAATGAACACTAGAAAATACATGTGTTGCATCATAAAAGACCTCTAACAAATCACAAATGGCTTATGCATTTAACCACTCAATCGGCTCTGGTAAATCAGTATAAGAAGGCTCCCAAACTTTCAATTCAACGAACACTTTTTTGAACAAAAGTGCTGATTTCAACATCTCGTATGTTGAATTCCAATGCGTAGGGCAATCCAAAACCAACCCTTTCGATTTTGTGCATAAGTTGATCATCAAAATGTGCCTAAATTTTTGAAGCCTCGCTGGTGAATATTTAAGAAACTTGATACTCACTCTTATCTTTTCAAGAGCCGGTTCGATATTTTGCAATCCATCTTGGACAACTAGATTCAAAATATGAGTAGAACATCGTGCATGGAATAATGAACCATTACAAATCAAGACACCACTCTCATGTAGAAGATATTTTAGTTTTCTCATCAAGATATTATTTTCACTACAATTGTCCAATGTAATACACATATCTTTCATCTCAAGAGACCACTCTTTCAAAATGTTATGTATAAAATCAGCTAGTCTGTCCCCTGTGTGAGGTGGAGTCATTTCTCTAAATGCAATGATCTTCTTTTGAAGTTTCCAAGAATCATCAATGTAATGAGATGTCAAAGCCAAATAACTCTTATTTTGGTTTGATGTCCACAAATCAGATGTAAAGCTAAATCTACTATTAATGGTTGAGAACTGTTTTTTTTATGCCAATCTTTCGCTCTTCGTAATCATTTATAGCATCCAACCTAGAAGTTTGACGAGAATATGGCAGATATTCAGGACATACGTAAGATATAAGCCTTCTGAAACCATGTCTTTCAACAATAGAAAATGGCAACTCTGCATCTATGATCATTTCAACTACCAGTCTTTTAAAATGCATTTGATCAAATTTCTGAACAGTTAGGGAGGATTCTCCTGCTACATTTTTCCCAAACTGCAAGAGCTTTTGTCCCTTCGTTTGTAACTTGATAGAGCATTTATACTTCAAGTATCTACCAAGTGTGCTAGTAGGACCTCCTTTAGTAATAGAAAACCTTTTACCACAATGAATACATTTGGATTTGAGAACTCCATTTTCTATGGTCTCTACCATTTCACTCCAAACTTCAGATCTTTTTTTCCTCTTTTTTGTTTCAAAAGTAACACCAGGAACATCACTGTCACTGTTACTAATTGATTGATTTTCAGTGATATCCTTTATAAGAGGATTGTTTGATTCTTGATTCTCCATATTTCCAGATTGTTTGTCATTATGCACTATTTCTAAAGAATCCAAAAAAATTGATAATTATTAGAACACACACATACTTCAAGAGCAAGCAATGAGAGTTGAGCTTTAGAAATTTATAAATCACTTGCATTTTGGTCAATTGGTTGATATTATTGCATTGCTTTTCCTTTATCCATGTCAAGCGATAGATCTGATGCTCAGGATTTGTTGTACCTAGAAAATGGTAAATAAAAGATAGGTAATAACATGTGTATCAATACAAATAATACTACAAGTATAATATAGTCCAATCACAAATAATAATCACACAATCATAAATATACACAGATATGAATATTTCTAGTCAAATGTTTTATGCAATTGTTTAGACATTTCTTGTCTTATTTCCAACAATATTGTCACCTATTCTTTGTTGCCTAGGTATTTTTTAGAATAAGGATTGTCACCACCCTGTACTGGATATTCTTGTAAGTTGTAACATCATAGCTTATATGACAAAACAAACTAACAAAGGGCCTAAATGACATCCAAAGGTTTCACCCTTTCTACCCTTGATCATTAACTATGTCCCAAAACTTCCCTAAATTCAAGCATTGACTCCAAGCATTGATATTTTCGATGTAATGGAAATATAAGCAGTGGTGTACCTGCTGTGGAGGAGAGGGCTCGATCAGGGACGAAGGCATGGCGGATGGAGGTGCGGGGGTTGGTCGGGGATGGTGACCGTGGGCCGCAGTTGGTGGTGGGGAGGCTTGCGGGGGTCGGGGATGGCGACTGCGGGCTGCACTCCGGAGGAGAAGGCTGAGGCCCAAGGGGGTCGGGTAGGGCCGTAGCCTCCGTCGATAGGCCTAAGGGGATCAGGTAGGCCTGAGGCTGAGGCCCGAGGGAGACCGCGGGCTGGACTCCGCACCTGCTGTGGAGGAGAGGCCTCGATCGAGGACGAAGGCACGACGGAAAGGCGTGCACAGGTTGGTTGATGATGGCAACCGCGACCCGTAGGGGAGACTGAAGAGGGAGGGTGCTGAGGGAGTTAGCCAATCGGGTGGAGGAGGGGGCTGGCTTCATCGAGATGGGGAAATGGATGCGGCGGCAGGGGTATTGTTTGGGTAGGGAATTAGGGATTAGGGGTTACAGTGGTTAGGGTTCTGCATTTACTATTCCCATTGATTTTTATTATATATAAATATATAAAAATTATATATAATTCTTATCGAGCCCCTTATTGAGCCGAATAGGGCTCGGGCTCGACTCGTTAAGCTATCGAGCCTAAAAATCTGGCTCGGGCTCGGCTCAATAACTTAACGAGCCGAGCTCAAGAGCCCTTATCGAGCCGAGCACGAGCCTGGCTCATCGAGCCGTGACTCAATAGCCAGCCCTAGTCTTGGTGACTGGCTTGGTCTATCTCGCACCACTGGCTGATGCAAATTTGGAAGGCTAGGCCATCGGGTTTTTGATTAATATCTTCATCAACCTTGTGTTGTAGCTTCAACGAAGCAAAGCTAATAAATTAAATTCCTGATTTCTGAGATTTCTCTTGTCTTCATAACTAGTCCCAGTCCCCAAGTTAGTCTTGTCCTCTCTTAGACTTTCTCTTAGAGCTAAAATATATAATTGTGCATACTACATTCCAAGTTAGCAATGTAGTTGCCTCCAAACAACGTCTTTCATCTTTCAGAGAACTCTAATACCAGTTGTTACATGATGAAAACCCCAAACAAAGATTTGGAACTCTTACTCAATGCTAAATTATCCTTATGAACATATGAATCTCTGATTTATTATCACACTTATTAATTATTACTCTCCTAGCTTAAACAATTCAATAAAATCTCGCTTTAATTCATTAGTATTAACAATTGACCTTTCATTCATAACTAACCCTAATTACTGTAAATAATTAACCTTATTATCGTTTTATATTTTTTGTGTTTTCTATTTATTTAAAATACCTAAAAAATTAGAGTAATTATTGTATATATTTGGCTGACATTTAAATATAAATTAAAATAAGAAAAATAACAAAAGAACTAAAATCAAATTTTTTAATTATTACAAATGCTTCCAAAAATTGTACATTATATAGATGACTTAATTTTGCCTTTTGTTAACCATGAAACTTGTAGATATCTTGAGATCTATAACTTTCATGTATTGTACCTTTTCTAATTCCACATTTATCCATTTCTTTTCTATTTTCTTTCTTTTTCTACTTTACTAATATTCTTATTAGGACACATGGCACTCTCCGGAGTCGACCCTTCTATCCCACCTGCCTCCATCTCCCATCATCTGATGCGATCATATTGATCGCATAATATCTGTTCCTCCCTGCTCGATCAGAGCTCCATATCACATCTGGAGCGCCTGCTTCCACCTTCTCCTATGTCGTTGGATCGTATGATCCAATGGCTCTCATTCATCATCATCCTCTAGTAACCGTCGAAGCCCTGCTCTGGTCCTACCCCCAGCTTTCCTCCATTTTCTATAACTAGCCCCCAGCTCCTCCTCACAATCCAACACCACCCTGACGAAGCCCTAACACACCTCTTTTTTGGAGGACCCTTACATGTTCAAGTCTGACCTTCTAAGGTAACGAGCGATGGTTACAAAACGTGATGACCAAAAATCTGTAACCACCCTCCTCTCCTTCGAAACTACCCTCATCATACACAATAGCCTCCGTCCACCATTTCACAGAGGAGCTCCTAGCCCTCTTCTCGTCTCTGTGACATAGAGGTGATGAATCAAGGACAACGATGGTAGCGTCCTCCAGATGTTGACCCATGATCATAGAAGACCATGTCACGACCACTTGTCAGCCATCTGAGCTACGTGCCTCGGCTGAGTATGTTCAACGAAGATCGGAGGCTCGAATCGAGCCTTAGACCAAGCCAATTCCACTCCACCATCTGAGTTTAACTTCAATCTTAGGTAAGATCTCTTTCATCATTTGCTTTAATTTTCTTTGATTAATTAGATGCACACCATAATTTTCATTCCAAATTGACCGTCCTTCGAGCATCACCAAACTCTTCTGATCCACACGCATTGCTAAGATCTCCATACCTCTTCATCTAGAGCTCCTCCCACCCCAGGCATTCTTCTTCGACATGGTCAGAGAATAACCCACTAACGACTCCATCTTCTCCGCCCCACAACCCTCCATTGCACCTCACCCCGCTTCGGCTATTCCCTCCTCTAATCCCTTATGCATGTCCACCGTTAATGGTCGGACTCTAGGTGGAGCTTCGTTCTAGAACTCTGCCTCCCGTGGCAGACGTCGATGAGGACTTCCAGGAGGGTCCATGCCCCCTCTTCCATCAGGTCTTCTTCGCCAAACTCCCATGATCCTTCCTTGTGCTTCGACATGGATGGAGGATCAAGATGGAGCTTTAGCCGTCTCACTAGAGCTCCATTTACGCCACCAATGCACGACGAAGGAGGTATCGAAGATGAGCAGGCACCATTGGATTGTGCCCTCTCGGTGCTAATCCAACGATGCATGAAGGTCACATCGGCTACTAGAGAGCATGAAGGCTCGATGGGACCGAGCCTCGTCCGAACTAGGCTCAAGCCACCATGTGGCCCGAGTCACCAGTAGCAGCCCTATCCTCCATCCACGTGTGAGGATGTGATGGCTCAGGAAAATGGCAATCATGCCATTTAGAGTCTCCATATTTGTAGAAAGGTCCAGGCACATGCCTCACGTGATGTTCTGGATGAATTGCATGGGAACCCATCTAGGTTTCTGATGAATATATGATTCATCACCCTTAAAGTTGATAATAGAGCCTTGTTCCCGAGCAATTAGGAGCATATTTCCACAAAAAATCACATAATTAGCATTCATGCATGCATTGATAACATTTGCATCTCAGCATTTGTATCTGCATTAAATGAGAAGTCCACATAACTTGTAAAATTCACCCTATATGTATATATTTTACACTCACTATAAATTCCATAAATTCACTCTATACTGTATATATTACTAACTAATAATACAAGAAAAATACCAAAAATTGCTAACTTGAATAATTAGCCCAATAAAATCCCAAATCAAGTTAGAAGTCATGGACCTTAGAATGCACATATCTATCTCATACAACCTCCGATCTAGATCTACTCACTTTCAAATTAATACACATTCATAGATCTCCAAATGAGACCACTTTCATTTGAATCGGAGCTCGTATGTAAAACTAGGGTTTTGGGACCCCATTGTATGCTGTATATATGTATAATTGTACCCTTTAATTTTAGTACTCTATTTGACCTCATTTCTATTTTTTTGTCAACATGAAACTTGTAGATCTCATCGAGATCTACAACTTTCATGTTTTGAGTTTTTCCAAATTCGACCATCTTCTCCCTCTTATCTCACATTCTTTATCGACCAACTAGATTGCACCATGTGGCACCCTCTGGTTGCGCCACGTGGCACCCTCTAAGCCGTTAGATCGCCCTCACCTCCTTTAGATCTCAGTCCTCCGTACCGCATCATCTCTCTGCCATCTGATCCATCCTCATATCTCATCAAGACTGCACGTCAGTGCCTTGCCCTCCGCTCTCCACGTGGTACGCTCATGGCCATTGGATCTTTGCCATGATGATTAGATCTCACCCGCTCATCTTCTACTCAATCAAAACCCTTCGATCCTTTGCCTGATCTAATCTCCATCGTTCTTTAGCGCCACACTCCCATCACGACACGTGGCACTCCTTGCGCCCTTAGATCTCGTTGCCTCGATCTGATCTGGACTGTCGCCTCGTGCCTGACTCCTGGACGTTGGATCACTAGATCCAACGGCTGAGAAGTCATCGTCTACCTCCGACTCTCTCTTTCCCACGATCTCCACTTCGTGATGGCTCTGCCCCCTTTCTATTTCTGGCGCCACTCCGGTCACCATCTCCGCCCTCTAGCACCTCCACGACGTAGCCCATACTTCCCTCTTCCTCGCTGACCCCCACGACCTCCATGAGGCTCGCCCACGTCACTCCATACGCCCCATGAAATCTTGCCTCTCATCACCACCTCCTCCACCTTCTCTCTATAAATCCAGCGCCTCCGGCCTCCTTTCACCCCATTTGCCCTTGCACGAGAGATCCCAGAGCTCCCTTCCACCTATCGATGACAACGATTAGGACTGAGAGCGAGCGACGATGGTGTTTCCATCTCTGGCGAGATCCATGGTGAGCTCTGCTGTGCCAGCAGCTTCCTCGACGAGCTGCTCGAGCTCAGGCCGCTACTGACCCTTGAGCGAAGACCAGGAGCTCCTCTCCGAGCTTCTATCCCCAGGTAGACTCCTCCATACTTCTCCAATCACCCTTCTTCTTTCCTCGCATTTTTCTCAGAATTTATTCTGCTATCCTCACATACTCACGCTTCTCCGACCATCCACCTAGCTCCGCCTTGGAGCTCCCATCTTCGCGCGGTTCCCGATTTACTCTGACAACACCTTACTCCCCTTCTGACCAACGCTCTGCCTCCACGACGGAGGAAGACCACCAACCACCTATTTTTGCTTCTAGGCCTCTTGTCACATTACTTGCACTCCCACGAGCACGAGCTTTTGTTCTTTTGGAACAATATAACCCTGCAGGTACATCCCTCTTCACTGGACGGAGCTCCACCGGAGTTGCGTTCGAGATTCAACGTGTCCGACCTCTAGACTTCCTCCGCTTCCTCCAGATATCTCGGTGGCTTCCTGACACTTCCACGATCGATACGAGCATACTAGGAGCCATCGACGAGCTTCATCGAGCACAAGGGAGGGAGACGGAGCAGGGCCCTCTTCACCGGACCACACTTTACACTTAAAAGACGCACTTAGACCGCAGATCTAGTCAAATTCAATCTGTGCTTCACTCGTTAATAGAACTGCCTATCTAGGAGCGACTTTTATCGCTTGCATTGCATATAGTATAAAATTTTCAATTCTGTTTTGCATCTTGCATAAAAAGCGAAGGGATCACTGTAAGTCTTCTCTAATTGACATTTCATCATAGTTTTATCTTGCATCAGATTTTCTCGACTCCTTTCCATTGATTTTCAAACTTAGGATAAAAAGGAAATTGGGACTGGACGATAGACGTGCTTTGTGGTTGACTAATCAAGTGATCACCTAAATTTAAATTCGGAACTGCTAAACTTAATTGACCAAAAAAAATCAATAAAATCAGAAATTCTGCTTGCGGGAGATTAACCCCGACCTTATTTTCAGGCTGAGTGAGGGTACTAGAGTGTATGTGCACACCCTAAGGTAGAGCCAAAATCCCCGCCTTCCATATCACGTGCCAACCGATCCTAGCAAATATCACGAGTTGAATTTTTTTAGGTTTACTGACTAGCACCAGGTAACCTCCGCATGTTCTCATGTAGATAGGGGTGAACCAGCGGTGCTTCGCGACAAGTTGCTAGTAACACCTCGGGGTGAAGTCCTAGCCATGTCAGCCTCCGCCTGCTTGCAGGTAGATAGAGTCAGGTCTTTGAACTCATCAATTTAGGATAGGAGCGAAGAAAGGAAGGGCGCCTGTATCTTAGGTGACATGTTAAACAGGGAAGATGCATACAGCTTTGAGCCGACTTCCCTATAGGCCACATAACCTTTGCTACTTGTTTGAAATTCACACTTAAAATCAACCAGATTAATTGGACTCGGTTTCGGGTCCTTCACTATGTGAGTGTGAAATCAGGGTTTGGATTCACTTGCTTGCTTCAAGTAGGAGTAAAATCCTATCTTATACTCCCGATTCTTCTTCTCGCCATCCACGATGACTGACTGGGGGGGTTGAAGGATATTGTGAATCCTTAAGCGCATCACGGAAGCGTGTTGATCGCATCGTATGCGATCGGAGCAACTAGTCATACTAGATGCTAGATGCAGCGGAAATTAAAATTTTAACTTTAAAGATAAAACCACATGATCACGAGAACACTTCTCGGATCGTTTCATCAAACCACAAAGTACAAGGAATACCTCTTGAAGCGTGGTTGTGATCGCGAGATCCCAAAGTAGAGATCCTCCTATCTTAAGTCCGACCCACGGAGAATGCGCTTGCGGGCACGATGATGAGTCGCGTCCTTCCCGCAATCCTTTGACGAAGATCCAAGCGAAGCCGAAATGCTCTCCTTCCTAGTACACAAAGTGGACGGCCACTTGAATATTAAGGAAAGCCTACACGAGAATGAGAGAGAGAGAGAGAGAGAGAGAGAGTAGAGTTCTTCAACTCAAGAATGTTGTAACTTGGAAAGGCTACCCTAGCCCTCCTTTTATACTAGTTTAGGATCCAATGGATCTCAATCCATGGGACACATGGATCCAAGGGCTATGCTTGGTCCATGATAAATCAATGGCTATGATTGTTGTTGGTTAAAACCAACAACATCAATTTAAATATTAATTAATCAAGAGATAATATGATAAATGAAGTGGAGTTAACCAACCACCTAAAAAAGGGGGGGCGTCACCCATGAACAATTCATGGGTGACGCCACCTATGAAGGTGGTTATTTGCTCCATTTTATTTATCTTATTATTCCTTAATTAATCACAATAAATATTCATCAAAATAATTCCAAATTAATTTCTGAATATTTCAATCTTGCCATTGAATATTGTGTGAATCATATTCACAACCCAAACTAGTTAGTAAATTGCATTTCCAATTAATTAACAAATGTGAATCCAATCCACATTATTAATTAACAAATGCTATTTACATAAATTCTCTCTCTTATTATATATGTATATTATAAATCATATTTATAACACACATATATCATGGATAGTGTTATCCACATTCTCTTAATCCTTGATAATTAAATCTCATTTAATTATCTTAGATAATCATTTTCACAATATGAATCATATTCATATTTAAGCTTGGTAATTAAATCACATTTAATCATCAAGTCCTTGCTTGGATATTTCATCAAAAGAATTATTCTTGAACCCTTTCAAGAATAATGTGCTTTCTCCGCAGATACTTGGAGATAAGGACAGGGCGATTGTATTATTCCATGTATAGTGACTTGGATGTTAAGAAATTATCTCAAATCCAGATCAAACGAACCTCCCACAGATGCTTGATTAAATCAAGACCGCAAATCCAATCTTCTCATTGAATCTGAATCCCATTCAGACCAATGTCCAACACTTGGACTAAGATCGGATTGCTTCTCTACTGAAAGGAGTCACTAAAATCCAGACCTGTTTCATCACTCCCTCGGAATGGAAGCGTCATGGATATACAATCGTTTATGATCACATCACCCTTCAGGTATTCCCAATACCTGTACATCCTGCATACTGGAAGACCCATGATCAACCCGAAGATCAAGATCATTTTTACACTGTCTTCTTCAGGGTTTAATCATTAAATTTCTCAATCTTGGTCATTGGGATTTGGTATCGATCATATGCTTTCCCAAAGCATATATCATACCTTCAAATTCATGTCATGCTTCCAAAGCACGACGACCATGCATGGAATTTGATCGGTCCCAATACCTCATGAGTGAGCTCATGTCTTCCGGTTCACAAGTGAACCTGTACGATCCCTTTGAGAGATCATATTGCTCATATACCCTTATATGCACACCAGCTCGCCGGTGTATAGACCTTGGTTAGGTCATCAACCTATTGGTCTGCCAAATGTACATACTTAGATATATAGCAATATATCTGTCTCCGGTCAGAGGATGCGTGCCTATGCTGTGACAACATTCAACATAGGACTTAGGTTATCTCGATCTCGTCAGGTCAACCCATTGACCTAACTAATCTGACACCTCCGAATCACTATTCCCATGCAGAGGACCTGCATCAAGAGGTCGGTCAGATATCAACCTATGTGAGAAAGGATTGCCATCTCCTACTCAGGCTGGAGATCTCCACTTGACAATCATTTGACGGTGCTTGATGAGTCCTCTATCTAACTCTTTAGATATTCATCCAAACACCAGCCTCTATGATTCATTTAATGAAACAACAGCTATATGATCATCAAGCTGGCCATGGTACATAACCCTAATTGTACAGAGGGACCTTATAGTGCATTCATTCATATAATTTCAGAAAGGGAGTGAAACATCAATAACTTTTATTGATAAACTTAAATATTACAATAACATTTATTGTAAGAATGGTTCGCCCAGGGCTCACAAGTCTAACAATCTCCCACTAGCCCTCAGAACCATTCAGGTACAATCCGTAAACCCATACTCATTACATGCTGGTCAAAAACCTTCTGTGTCAGAGGTTTGGTAAGAGGATCAGCAATGTTGTCGGCAGAGGCCACCTTGGTGATGATGATATCACCACGCTTTTGAATCTCCCGAATGATGTGGTATTTCCTTTCCACGTGCTTGCTCTTCTGATGGCACCTGGGTTCCTTTGCTTGGGCAATGGCTCCAGTGTTATCGCAGAGTAACGGGACGGGAGTATCAGAGGAAACTACGCCAAGCTCCAAGATGAACTTGCGTAACCACACCGCCTCTTTTGCAGCATCCGATGCGGCAATGTATTCGGCTTCTGTTGTTGAATCCGCCGTAGTGTCCTGCTTCTTGCTTCTCCAGCTCACAGCACCACCGTTCAACAGGAATACAAACCCTGATGTCGACTTTCGATCATCAATATCTGACTGGAAGTCTGAATCTGTATATCCCAAGACTTGGAGATCACCATCCCCATAGACCAAGATGTAATCTTGCGTCCGTCTTAGGTATTTGAATATGTTCTTTACTGCATTCCAGTGTTTTTCTCCATAGCAGGATTGGTAACGACTTACCACTCCCACTGCATGGTAGATGTCTGGCCTAGTACACATCATGGCATACATCAAGCTTCCTACGGCTGATGCATAAGGGCATCCAGCCATGGCCTTCTTTTCCTCAACACTTTGAGGAGCCATCCCTTTGGACAGATGGATACCATGTCCTAAGGGGAGGAATCCTTTCTTCGAACTATCCATGCGGAATCGTTCAAGAATCTTCTTGATGTATCCATGTTGTGATAATCCCAATATTCTCTTTTCTCGGTTTCTGAACAACTTCAGGCCTAAGATGTAAGAGGCTTCTCCAAGATCTTTCATTTCGAAGGTATGGGATAGCCAAATCTTCACACTGGTCATCATTCCTGTATCATTCCCAATGATAAGGATATCATCTACATAAAGCATGATGAACACAATGGCGCTCCCACTAAGCTTCTTGTACACACAAGGTTCATCAGGGTTTTGCACAAAATCATAACTCTTTATGGTTTCGTCAAATCTGATGTTCCAGCTACGAGAAGCTTGTTTGAGCCCATAGATGGATTTCTTTAGCTTGCATACTTTACCATCCTCAGCTGTGAAGCCCTGGGGCTGCTCCATATAGATATCCTCCTCGAGGTATCCATTGAGGAAAGCCGTCTTGACGTCCATCTGCCAGATGTCGTAGTCAAGAGATGCAGCTATAGCCAGCAGTGTCCTGATGGACTTAAGCATGGCCACAGGAGAGAATGTCTCATCGTAGTCGATGCCTTCTCTTTGTGTGTAGCCCTTGGCTACGAGCCGTGCTTTGAAAGTCTCTACTTTCCCATCAGGTCCCCTCTTTCTCTTGAAGATCCATTTACACCCAATGGGTTTTACCCCTTTAGGTGGATCCTCTAGGGTCCATACACCATTCTTATGCATGGAGTCAATTTCTGACTTCATTGCTAGCATCCATCTATCCATGTCATGATCCTCAAGTGCTTCATCATATGAAGAAGGATCATTGTCAGTCTCACCTGACACATGGAATCCATACCTTTCAGGTGGTGCAACCACCCTCGAACTCCTTCGAAGAGGTATGGGTGTTTCATCTTCATTTATTTCTTCAGTTTCTGGTTCAGGAATCTCTAAATCCTCAGGGGATTCAATGAGCTCCTCTACTTCATTCTTGTCTTGACCTTTAAGGAAATCATCCTGCAGAAATTTCACATCCCTAGAGACAAAAACCTTTTGGGTCTCAGGGTCATAAAGCTGGTATCCAATACCATCTTTAACATACCCAATGAAGTAGCACTCACGAGTGCGAGATTCTAGCTTACTTGCGTCCACGTTCTTCGCATGAACCAAGCATCCCCAAACCCTCAAGTGATTGACACTAGGTTTGGTTCCATACCAGAGCTCGTGAGGAGTCTTTGGTATAGACTTGCTAGGAATCTTGTTTAGGATATATATTGCAGTCTCTACTGCATATCCCCAGAAACTAAGAGGTAAATGTGCCTTACTCATCATTGAACAGACCATGTCCATGATGGTCCTGTTGCGTCTTTCAGCAACGCCATTAAGTTGGGGAGTTCCAGGAGGAGTGAGATTGGAGACAATTCCACTCTCTTTAAGGTATTCCTTGAATTCATCTGAGAGGTATTCACCACCTCTGTCAGATCGAATCCGTTTAATCTTCCTGTCGGCTTGGTTCTCAACCAAAGCCTTAAACTCTTTGAACTTTTCAAAGGTTTCAGATTTATGACGTAGCAGGAAGATAAACCCATATCGCGAATGGTCATCGATAAACGTCAAATAATATCGATATCCATTTCTAGTCGCGGTATTGAAGGGACCACATACATCAGCATGTATTAGGTCGAGAATACCCTCGCATATCGTAACCTTATTACGGAAAGGCATCCTGGTCATTTTACCTCGAATACAATGTTCACAGGTAGGTAAAGTTTGAACCTGTAGAAAATCTAAAGTCCATCCTTTATCAATCTATTGATCCTATCAACAGATAAATGACCGAGCCTTTGATGCCAAATCATATTCGAATGATTTCCATTCTCCCTGGATCTCTTGGGGTTTTTATTATCAGTGGTAGTGACATTTATGACACATTCATTAATGCATAATTCATAGAGTCCACCAGAAGTCAGAACACCTTCCGCAACAAATTTATCATATTGATTAATGACTAATTTATTACAGAACAGGAAGGAGTACCCATATCTAACAAGCTTAGACACAGATATCAGATTCCTCCTAACCTCAGGTACATAAAGACACTCTTTAAGTACTAGGACTCGACCACTAGATAACGACAGTCTGCATGTCCCGATGGCGACTGCTGCAACACTTGCATCAGATCCCATCTGGATAACTATCTCCCCATGCTCCAGATTCCTAGTTTCCTGAAACAAATGCAATGAATTGCATACGTGAACAGAAGCACCAGAATCTATAACCCAACTTCCTTCTCGTCCAACGAGAAAGCTGGTTTCAATGATGAAAGTAGATTTCATACCTGCTGGGGCTTTACCTTTGTCAGTGGACTTCAGGTAGTCTGGGCAGTTACGCCGCCAGTGCCCCGGCTCCTTGCAGTGGTGACAGACATCAGTCTTTTTCGATGTCATCAGTGTGGAAGCACTAGAAGATGAACCAACTCCTTGATTCTTCTTCTTTCTCTTCGAGGCTGGGCCCTTCTGAGAACCTTGCTTCCGCCCGCGCTTTCCTCTCACCTATGCAACCATTGCACTAGCAGAGGGGCCGTCCTTTTTCACGACGTCTTCTGCAGACTTCAATGCAGCTAACAACCCAGCGTTTGTGAAGTCACTTTTATTCATGTGGTAAGACACAACAAAGTTGTTTAAAGACTTAGGGAGCGACAGGAGAATGAAATCAGCTTGCATTTCAGAATCCAAGTATGCTCCCAGGGTTTCCAGCTCAGAGAGGTACCCAAACATTTTGAGTACATGTTCTCTGACAGAGGTCCCTTCCTGCATCTTGCAGCGAATAAGCTCTTTCATCACATTGTAACGCTGTGTGCGGTTTATGTCACCGAACATTTCTTTCAGATTCAGCATAATCTCTTGGCAATTGTTCATTTCCACATGTTGCTTCTGAAGCACATTGGACAATGACCCAAGGATGTAACACCTTGCCAGATTATGGTCTTCATCATATTTATCATTATATGATTTATCTTCATTAGTCACAGGGTTTTCTATCTTGTCCTTGCTAAGCACGTAGGAGATGCGTTCTGCAGAGAGAACAAGATCCAAATTTCGGATCCAATCCGAATAATTTGGTCCGGTCAACTGGTTGACCTCTAGAAGACTGCTAAGTGGGTTCATGGACTTCATTTTCTGAAATTAAGAATGCACTATATTAGAATAATTATATATTCATTTTAAGAATAATTTGATTAAGGCATTTTAAATCAAATTTGTCCTGCCAAGTTGACTTTGAAAGATTATTCCCTTATTTTTCTTTCAAAGTAAGAGATATACTTACCGCTATATCTCAAGCAAGATCTGGGATCTCCTCTCTATCCTTATCACATCCCAATAATATGAGAACCTGTGACTCGAATAAGAGAAGCGAGAACACATTCCGCCTTGCAAGTCCAACTTGCATTTCCCAATTCGGTCTTTAACACCCGGGCCCACCACCCCTAAGATGATGTTGACCCGTTGTTAATTGAACCAACCGTCAACAGGCTTAATACTCGCTATACACAATCCAATATCGCCCCAATAATATGAGGACCCGATATTGGGGTCACTACGTATACGGCCTTACTCTTTCGAGAAGCAAAGAACCCGATCCAATTAAATCATGCACAGGATCTGTCACTTCGGACAGGCGTCTCCTATACACAACAACTGGCGACGAAATCCTTTGCCTTGACGGGAGACCATGGATGTCACTTATGTGATCCTCCACCTCATATTCAAATTTTATAATTAATTATCGTGAATCACATTCACATAATTAATTCTTCCAAGAGAAATACACATCTATTCAAAATAGAGTGTTTATTGGATATGATTAATTTAATCATATTAAATTAATCATTAATCCAATCATCAACAAACATGTCTTTTACTTGAATAGTAGGTATATTCTCAAAATACGTATTATTCGAATTTTAATAATTAGAAAAATACATATTGTCTGTCTCCGGTATTATACAGTCCCTACCCGCTGTCATGGCCAGTACCGACGAGAGTGGGACGGACCACATACGTTACAACCCGCGACCCCAATGCTCTCCGACTAGGCACCACATCCGTCTCGGGAAAGGATAATACCCGATAGACCATCATGTACTTTGAGATGTTCATCGTTTTTTCAACCGAAAAATTATACCATATAATATAAATCAAAAAATTTTTGATTATAAGGAGATTTGCTAGACAAATCCCCAATCCTATTCAAGCAAAAAGGGTTTTTCATGTAAAAGTTGTCCTACAACTATTGTAGGATAAACTATAGTTTTCATGAAAGCAATGTTTGTTGATGAAACAATGATCAAGATCTAATATCTCATCATTGTAGTTTAGGCAAGTGTCATTCAATGAAATAATTATTTCTTTAAATATTTCACAAATATTTATCACTAATTATTCCAGAAAATTAACAATTAATTTTCATCATGATAATTGAATGACATATCACAAGGTTCAAGAACAAAATTGTTAATTTCCAGCAGTGACCCCCAATCACTAAAATTAACTTATCTTGATCAATTTAAATCCAAAAAATGCAAACTCAGTTTCCAAAGATTGCCTATTTGATTTATTAAAGAACCCAAGTGATAATTCACGCATTTCAAGGCGGATTAAAACCGTAATCATCTCATTAATTACGTTCAAATCCGCAGTTCCCGCAACAGTGAATATAGTCATATTCCAAAAGCCATATCTTGAGCAAATAAAATCCAAATTTAGTAAACTCAAGTCCTATGGTGTCCTTGTTTAATGGGGAACAAAATCCAATTGAAATTTTCGTGTTTAAATATTTTAAACAGTATTGAAAAATTCAATTAGACAGAGGTGCGAAAAATGAAATGCAGTAAAAATTTCGCAACCCTTTCAAGAACCAAATCGTCTAAGGTGTATGGATCATATCCAAAACCTTATTCGACCTATGGCTCTGATACCACTTGAAGGATATTGTGAATCCTTAAGCGCATCACGGAAGCGTGTTGATCGCATCGTATGCGATCGGAGCAACTAGTCGTACTAGATGCTAGATGCAGCGGAAATTAAAATTTTAACTTTAAAGATGAAACCACATGATCACGAGAACACTTCTTGGATCGTTTCATCAAACCACAAAGTACAAGGAATACCTCTTGAAGCGTGGTTGTGATCGCGAGATCCCAAAGTAGAGATCCTCCTATCTTAAGTCCGACCCACGGAGAATGCGCTTGCGGGCACGATGATGAGTCGCGTCCTTCCCGCAATCCTTTGACGAAGATCCAAGCGAAGCCGAAATGCTCTCCTTCCTAATACACAAAGTGGACGGCCACTTGAATATTAAGGAAAGCCTACACGAGAATGAGAGAGAGAGAGAGAGAGAGTAGAGTTCTTCAACTCAAGAATGTTGTAACTTGGAAAGGCTACCCTAGCCCTCCTTTTATACTAGTTTAGGATCCAATGGATCTCAATCCATGGGATACATGGATCCAAGGGCTATGCTTGGTCCATGATAAATCAATGGCTATGATTGTTGTTGGTTAAAACCAACAACATCAATTTAAATATTAATTAATCAAGAGATAATATGATAAATGAAGTGGAGTTAACCAACCACCTAAAAAAGGGGGGGCGTCACCCATGAACAATTCATGGGTGACGCCACCTATGAAGGTGGTTATTTGCTCCATTTTATTTATCTTATTATTCCTTAATTAATCACAATAAATATTCATCAAAATAATTCCAAATTAATTTCTGAATATTTCAATCTTGCCATTGAATATTGTGTGAATCATATTCACAACCCAAACTAGTTAGTAAATTGCATTTCCAATTAATTAACAAATGTGAATCCAATCCACATTATTAATTAACAAATGCTATTTACATAAATTCTCTCTCTTATTATATATGTATATTATAAATCATATTTATAACACACATATATCATGGATAGTGTTATCCACATTCTCTTAATCCTTGATAATTAAATCTCATTTAATTATCTTAGATAATCATTTTCACAATATGAATCATATTCATATTTAAGCTTGATAATTAAATCACATTTAATCATCAAGTCCTTGCTTGGATATTTCATCAAAAGAATTATTCTTGAACCCTTTCAAGAATAATGTGCTTTCTCCGCAGATACTTGGAGATAAGGACAGGGCGATTGTATTATTCCATGTATAGTGACTTGGATGTTGAGAAATTATCTCAAATCCAGATCGAACGAACCTCCCACAGATGCTTGATTAAATCAAGACCGCAAATCCAATCTTCTCATTGAATCTGAATCCCATTCAGACCAATGTCCAACACTTGGACTAAGATCGGATTGCTTCTCTACTGAAAGGAGTCACTAAAATCCAGACCTGTTTCATCACTCCCTCGGAATGGAAGCGTCATGGATATACAATCATTTATGATCACATCACCCTTCAGGTATTCCCAATACCTGTACATCCTGCATACTGGAAGACCCATGATCAACCCGAAGATCAAGATCATTTTTACACTGTCTTCTTCGGGGTTTAATCATTAAGTTTCTCAATCTTGGTCATTGGGATTTGGTATCGATCATATGCTTTCCCAAATCATATATCATACCTTCAAATTCATGTCATGCTTCCAAAGCACGACGACCATGCATGGAATTGATCGGTCCCAATACCTCATGAGTGAGCTCATGTCTTCCGGTTCACAAGTGAACCTGTATGATCCCTTTGAGAGATCATATTGCTCATATACCCTTATATGCACACCAGCTCGCCGGTGTATAGACCTTGGTTAGGTCATCAACCTATTGGTCTGCCAAATGTACATACTTAGATATATAGCAATATATCTGTCTCCGGTCAGAGGATGCGTGCCTATGCTGTGACAGCATTCAACATAGGACTTAGGTTATCTCGATCTCGTCAGGTCAACCCATTGACCTAACTAATCTGACACCTCCGAATCACTATTCCCATGCAGAGGACCTGCATCAAGAGGTCGGTCAGATATCAGCCTATGTGAGAAAGGATTGCCATCTCCTACTCAGGCTGGAGATCTCCACTTGACAATCATTTGACGGTGCTTGATGAGTCCTCTATCTAACTCTTTAGATATTCATCCAAACACCAGCCTCTATGATTCATTTAATGAAACAACAGCTATATGATCATCAAGCTGGCCATGGTACATAACCCTAATTGTACAGAGGGACCTTATAGTGCATTCATTCATATAATTTCAGAAAGGGAGTGAAACATCAATAACTTTTATTGATAAACTTAAATATTACAATAACATTTATTGTAAGAATGGTTCGCCCAGGGCTCACAAGTCTAACAGGGGTATCTATTCCCGTTTCGCCAATCTCTCTTTGATCCCCTCACGAAGTTGGTCTTCATCGAACCAAGCGCAACTTGGGCCACCCGAACTCATGACCCTCTTGAGTTCGGGATCCATCACTTCCAGGGTGGTTTCCCTCAAACCAACCCTTTTCTTGCCTCTTATCTCACCGAGGAAGACCATTGCCTCGGTGAGAATGTCTTCATTGATATGCCCTCTAACCTAGAACATTTTCCATTCTCAAGACAAGAGGACAAGATGCGACCTAAGAAACACTCGGATGAAGAGGAACAAAGAGATGACCCGATACAACAAATCCTTACTCGCCTCGTCGCAGCCGAACAACAGAATGTAGATTTGGTGGCAAGGATGGGACATATGATTGCGGCAGGAGGAATTGACTGACCCATGGCAGATGCTTACAACCTAGTATAAAATGAGATGCATAGTTGGTTGGTACATGTGGTTCCCCCTTGATGGGTTCGAGTTGAAGCCTCATTTTCTAAGTCTACTGCCGAAGTTCAATGGAAATTTAAATGAAGAAACATATGCCTTCCTTAGAGATGCAACAACCTTAGTCACCCTAGGGTTGGGCAAGACTACATCAGGCTGAAGGCCACCCCGTTTGCCTTAGGAGATAAGGCAGCTCATTGGCTGAAAAATCTCGGGGTGAGATGTGCGACCTGGATGCAGTTCAAGGATTTATTCTTGAAGAAGTTCTACCCACTTAGTAGGACTAACCAGACGAGAACCAAGATCGCGAGTTTTTCCCAGGGACCCAATGAACCATTCCATGAAGCCTGGGATAGATTCAATGACTTAATTCAGAAATGCCCTGTCATGGAATTACAAAGGCGATCTTAGTCCAGACTTGTTCTGTGGCATGACCCTGGAGATGCAGGGGTTAGTAAGTGCCGCCTATGGAGGAAGCTATCTGAACAATAATGAAAATACTGTATGGAAAATTCTAGAGCAGATGGCGGAAAGAAGCAGATCTCATGCCACCAGGGCCTATCAGTTGTCTCCCTCAAGCCTATCCAACGAAACAACTAGGAGGACTGTAGTGGATCTGACAGAGGACCTCATCCCTAACATGGGGATAATAGCTGACAAGTTAACCATGATCGAACAGATTCACAAGAGGGTCACTGACCTTGAGGCACTCTTGTGATTGCCGAAACAAGTGGAGGAATTGACCGAGAAGGTAGCCAAGATACGGGTACCTGCCCCTTCTGCACCACATGTACCTGTACACCGAGTTCATCTTGTACAGAAACATGCATCGGGGCCTCATAGTAACTGGGTAGAAGAGCAACAGTATACTCAGCAAGAGCAGCACACATCCCCACAAATGGATACAGGATACGAGGAGCCTCCGCATGTGTTCAAGGTCAACGGGCTGTGGTACAACCACGACCCCCTCGACAGACAGTCGGGGATAGGGAATGGTCAGCCTCACCGACCTTCCCTAGCTTACAGGAAACCGGCTACATCCACGCACCGCGCTTCATGCAGTCCCGACCTGGACAAGGGTACCAGCCTCAGCAGCACCAACAGCAGCCCACCTTCCACTCGGGCCAGTAGGGCCCTCCACCACCTTCTCATCAGCAGCAGTACCGGCATGGCCAGCAGAGCCAATATAGAAACTCGTCCTCTAGTCACCATCAGTAAGCCCCTGAAGGATATGGTTAGATCCTCAAGCGCATCACGGAAGCGTGAGCATCGTATCGAATACGACGAAGATCGACTAGTCGAACCAGTTGTTCTATGCAGCGGAAATTATTTTTTTTCATGTGACGAAACCACATGATCCAAGAACACTTCTCGGATCATTTAGTCTAAACCATAAACAATTATTAGCGTTACCTCTTGAAGCGTGGTTGCGATCGAGTCTCTAAACAAAGAGACCTTCTGTCTCAAGTCCGATCCGACGGAGGAGATGCTTGCGAGCGCGTGGATGAATCGCATGCTTCTCGCAATCCATGTTGATGATCCAAGCGGTAGATCTCCTGATCTCGACACACGAGATCCGATGTCTTCTTCACGAGCGAGGCGCACCGAAGGAGACAGAGATCCACGAGCAAATGATCGGGCAGCATAACGACGACGCTGCGGCGATGGAGACTCCCTCTAAGGCATCCATGGTGGACGGTCATGAGAGAGGAAGAGAGAGGGCTGAAGTATAGAGAGAGAGAGAGAGACTTATGTTCTCTTGTGTGTAAAGAAGAGCAATGGGGTGCCTCTCCTTTTATAATATTTTGGGATCCATGGATCTCTATCCATGGGCAACACAAATCCAATGGCTCTCATTGATTTGTGTTTCTTTTAATGGCTAAGATTTGTGTTCGTAAAAACCAACAACAATTAATTTAATTTAGATTAAATATGTATTGATAAATAAATATAAATCAATCCCAAATTAAATCAATCAAGTATGGAGATTTTGGAATGAAGATTGCCTCCTTCCATAATATTGGATTTGGTGGCAATCTGATGCAATCTCATGAGATCTCATGAGATTACATTATTCCATGGAAATCTCCAAGATTTACAACAACAATTGTTGTAAATTATTCTGAAAAATAATGCATAATTATTTTGTGAATATTGCAATCTTGCCATTGGAAAATTGTGAATTACATTCACAACCCAAAATAAATTGTGAATTACATTTTCAATTAATTGTCCAATGTGAATCCGATTCATATCAACATTTAATTAACAAATGTAAATTACAAATAGCTCTCTCTTATATATTATAAATCACATTCATAATATATATGACTAATATGGATATTGCTATCCACATTATTCATATCCATGATAATTAAATCACATTTAATCATCTTGGATCTGTATTCTCTTGTGCCCAAATAATATGAATCACATTCACATTATTTCTATCTTTCATAATCAAATCACATTTAATTATCTAAGATAGCTCTCTTTATAATATGAATCGAATTCATATTAATCATGACAATTAAATCACATTTAATTATCCATTTTCTCAATGCTCAGATACGCATATCAACAATTAAATTATCCTGAACTCTTTCAAGGATAATGCACTTTTCTCCGCGAATACTTGGAGATAAGGACAGGACGACTGTATTGTTCCACATATAGTGACTTGGATAATGAGATCATATCCCAAATCCAGATCGATGGCCTCCCATAAATGCTTGATTAAATCAAGACCGCAAATCTAATCTTCTCATTGCATCTGAATCATATTCAGATCAGTGTCCAACTTTTGGACCAAGATCAAATTACTTCTCTACGGAGAGGAGTCACTAAAATCCAGACCCGTTTCATCACTCCTTAGGAATGGAAGCGTCATGGTTATACAATCGTTTATGATCACATCACCCTCATATATTCCCAATACCTGTACATCCTGCATATTGGAAGACTCAGAATAAACCTGAAGTATTGGATCAACTTTATACTGTCTACTTCATGGTTTTATCAGTAAGCTTCTCATTCGATCATTGGGAGTCGGTATCGATCATATACTTTCCAAAAGCATATATCATACCTAGGTCTTGATCATATACTTTCCAAAAGTATATATCAAACCTACAAATTCAATCAAGCTTCCAAAGCGAGACGACCGTGCGCACGGAATTTGATTCTTCCCAATATCTCATGAGTCAACTCATGTCTTCCGGTTCAATAATAGAACCTGTATGATCCCTTTGAGAGATCATATTACTCATATGCCCTTATATGCACACCTGCACGCTGGTGTATAGACCTTGGTTAGGTCATCAACCTATTGGTCTGCCAAATGTACATACTTAGACATATAGTAACACATCTGTATCCGGTCAGAGGATGCATGTCTGTATCGTGACAGCATACGATATAGGACTTTGGTTATCTCGACTTCGTTAAGTCAACTCTTTGACCTAGCTAATCTAATACCTCCGAATCTCTATTCCTATGCAGACTATCTGCATCTAGAGGTCGGTCAGATATCAACCTTTAGAGATAAGGATTGCCATCTCCTACTTAGGCTGGAGATCATCTCTTAACAATCATTTGACGGTGCTTGATGAGTCTTCAATCTAACTCTTTAGATATTATCCAAGCACCAGTTTCTATGATTTAATAGTTGAATCAACAGCTGTATGATCATCAAGATGGCCATTGTACATAACCCTAGTTGTACTAAGGGACCTATTGTGCAAACTATTTATTCTTCATTTCAGATCAAGGAATGATATTTGCAATAACATTTATTGCATAATGGCTCGTCGTGGGCTCGCATGTCCAACAATCTCCCACTAGCCCAAAGAGCCATTAACGGGCTAATCATTTAAACCCACACTCATGTGACAATCATAGGCTATTTAGAAAATAGCTAGATAAGCTGATCAGTCACTCTGTTCCCGCGAGACTACGCCAAGTCCTTTTACGACACTTGCATATCCCTAGTAACAGTGCTCACATTTAATGCGAATGTTGCATCTCATGCAACCAATACTCAATCTTGTTAAAGCTATTATAGTGTCCTTGACACTATAGCTTAATAATTATTATAACCAGTATTTCCATAATCCGTATCAGAATACCCTTATTCCCGAAGATCTCTATCTCCAAAGGTATCCAAAGTTAAGACCTTTTAGATCACTATCTATATAGTCTTAATTTATTGAAGATAAGACTTCGAGATCACTATCTCAAAAATCTTGTAATCTATGAAGATTTTGTTATTACTGCAATCAAGTGTTTTCTCTCCATAGTAGGATTAGCAACACTTTACTACTCCCACTGCAAAGCAGATATCTGGCTTTTGTACACATCTAGCATACACTCAGCTTCTCGTAACTAATGCACAAGTGCAAGTAGCTCTAGCATTTACTTCTTCAACTCTTTGAGGTGCTATCCCTTTAGATAGGTCAGTACCATATCTTAAGGGATGGAAGCCTTTCTTAGAATTTTCCATAAAATGGAATATTTTCAAGGTGTACTACTATTGTGATAGTCCCAATACCCTCTTCTCCTTGCTTCTGAACAACTTCAGAACTAAGATCCAAGAGGTATCCTTGAGATCATATCTCAAGTTAAGGAACAACCAGATAATAAAAAACTTATTATTATCATCATATCATTTTAAATGATTAGGATGTTATCTACATTTAGCACGATGAACACAAAGGCACTCCTACTAAGCTTCACATGGCTCATTAAGATTCTATCTGAAATCATAACATTTATAATTTCATCAAATCTTATGGTCCAACTTCAAGAAGCTTATTTGATTCCATAGATGGATTCCTCAGCTTGCACACCTTGCTTTCCTCAACCATGAAGCCCTGGGGCTACTTCATGTGAATATCCTCAGAGAGGTATTCATAGAGGAATGCAATATTGACTTACATCTTGAAGATGCAATAATGAAGTTGTGTAGCTAAGGTTAACAATATTCTGATGGTTTTAAGCATGGTTACCAAAGAGCAAGTCTCATCGCAAGCAATGTCTTCTCTTCCGGTTTGTAGCTCATGGCTACGAACCGTGCTTTGAAGGTCTCTACCTTCTCATCAGGTTCCCTTTCTCTTGAAGATCCATTTACACCTTTACAGGTCTTACCCATATAGGTGGATCCTCGAGGGTCCATATACAACACTTGTATATGAAGTCTACATTAGACTTTTTATTGCTAACATCCATCTATCCATGATATGATCTTCAGAAGCTTCATCACATGAAGTTCGATCATTGTCAGATTTCTCTGACACATGGAATCCATCCTCAAACTCATTTGAAGAGGTATTAGTGTTTCATCTTTAATTGTCCTTTTAGTTTCCAATTTCAGGAAACTCATTATCTTCTCAAAATTAAATGACTTCCTATACTTCATTTTCATCTTGATTCTCAAGAGTCTCAACCTCTAAGAATCACATTCTCAGAGATGAGATATTTTAAGAATCTTAAGGTCATAAAGTAGGTATCCAATACCATCCTTTATTTTCCTAATGAAGCAGCACTCTCAAGTGCTAGATTCCATCTTGCATGGAACCTTATTAAGGATATACATTGTAGTCTCTACTACACATATATACCCAGAAACTAAGGGATAATTATGCTAAAATTCATCATTGATAAGATCATGTCACACATGATCCAATTGTATCTCCCTATAACTCTATTGAGTTAAGGTGTGTTAGGAGGATTGAGATAGAAATGATATTCATATCTCCATAACGTATCCTTTGAATTCATCTAACAGGTACATGCTACATAGATTATATCAAATTCATTTTATCTTCCTTCAAACTTTGGTTGTAAACCAAATTTATGTGAAATCTTTGAACATTTCAAAGGATTCTAAGTGAAGAGAAGAAATCTCATATCATACATAATCATCAGTAGATATCACATATCCATAAAGTTTACTATGATATAGATGATCCGCATACATCAATATGTATGAGATCATGAATACCTTGACATCTTACACCATTCCCAAAGAAGGGTGTATTGGATATTTTCTTTGAATACAATATTCATAAGTATGTAAGTTTTGAAATTTTAGACATTCTAAAGTTTCATCTCTTACAAGCCTTTTGATCAAATCAATAGACAAATGTCCAAGGCTTGATGCTAGATCATTGTCAAATGATCTACATCCTCCTATTGATCTTAAGGTTTAATTTCAGTATTTAGAAATGTTAATGAACCATTCATTAAATTTCTAATTCAGTGGAGTCCACTAGATTACTATCTGAAATATCTTCATCGGAACTCTTTATGATAGATTTATTACAGAATTCATGTTTATTTCCAACATTTAGAAACAAACAATGAGTGTATTCTAATGTCTAGGTCATAGATACATTCTCTAAGACTAAGGTCTCTCCCACTGAAATTATGAAGCCTTTCAGTCCAATAGAGATTGTTGCAACAATTGCATCAATATATACGTGGATGACTATAAGCCTTAAGATCAAATTTTCTAGTCTTTCAAAACATATGCAACCCATTGCAAGTGTTGTAGAAGATTGAGATACAATTGTAAGACTTTATCTTGTTCAATAAGTCAATATCAATGATTTATGTAGATTATTCTAATGCTCTATCTGAGCCCTTCTCTAAGGATTCTAGACAGACTTGATAGTCATACTATCAACACATCAACTTATTGCAGTATTGGCATTCATCCAACTCTTCGGATGGCATATGGAAGTCATAGATGTACAATCAACTCTTTGACTATACTTCTTACTTGGGTCCAACCCATGCTTCCACTGCGCTCCCTTTATCTCTAAGTAACCATTGCTCAAGACTAAGGATCTCTTATGTTAAATTCAAAAGAATTCAATGTAAGAGCATTTCAACATTTATACATGCTTTATTAAATTCATACAATATGAATATTATGAAGCTTCATGAATGACTAGAGTATAGATAGTAGAACGATGACAGTCATCGTATCTACATCCATCTAAACTCTAGAAATATTGGTTCAGGTAGGTATTCAAACAATTTGAATACATCATCTCTTATAGAGCTACCATGATGCAGTGAACCATGTCATTCATGATAAATGTCAAGAGCACATATGTATGCCAGAACATCTTCTTAAATCTTTATAAGGATTATTTGACAATTGCGATCATTATCGACATGTCACTTCCAAAGTACATTCGATAAGAGATCAAGACTATAGAGCCATACAAGCCCTAGGGTTTTAGTCCTATTATCTATTTAATTGTCATTCCTCATTAGTATGAGGAGACTTGCATATTGCAACCACATACATTATGTGTCCAATGCAAGTACAATATCTGGATTATGAGTCCAATCTATGATATTTTACTGATTATTATTGAGTATAGCATTGAGTGGGTTTAAAAAAGGATTATCTGAAATAAGAAATTTGCATATATATATATATATATTTTACTTTGATTTAGGAATTTTTATATCAAAGTTGTCTTGCCTTGTCAACACTGAAAGTTCATTCCCTTAATCACTTTCAATGTAAGAGATATACATACCAACATATCTCAACAAGATCTGGGATCTCCTTCCTTATATTTGTTACATCCCAATAATATGAGAATCTGCAACTCGGATAAAAAGAAGCGGGAACGCATTCCGCATTGCAAGTCCAACTTGCATCTCCCAATTCGGTCTTTAACACCCGGGTCCACCACCTCTAAGGTGATGTTGACCCGTCATTAATTGAACCAACCGTTAACATGAATAACAACTCGCTATGCGCAATCCAATATCGCCCCAATAATATGAGGATACGATATTGGGGTCACTACGCATACATCCTTACTGTTTCGAGAAGCGAAGAGCCCTATCCAGATGCGCTTGCATACAGGAGCTGTCACTTCGGACAGGCGTCTCCCACATGCAATCCCTGACGACGGAACCCTTCACCTTGACGGGAGACTATGTATGTCACTTATGTGATCCTCCATATCATATTCAAATTCTAATTAATCATTATGAATCATATTCATTATGACTAATTCTTCCAAGAGAAATAACATCTCTATTTATAATAGAGTGTTTTAATTTTAATTAGATTCTAATTAATCTAGTCATATTAAATTAATGATCCAACTAATATCCAACAAACATTTTTAATTGTTACTTGAATTAAGGTATTATCTCAAATACATATTATTTTAAATTTTAATAATTAGAAATACATCATGATTTCTTAAGCATTATACTAACCCTACCCGCTGTCATGGCCAATACCAACGAGAGTGGGACGGACCACATACGTTGCAACCCGCTATCCCAATACTCTCCGACTAGACACCATATCCACCTCGGAAAAGGATAATGCACAATAGATCACTTTGTACTTGAGATGATCATCGGTTCTTCAACCGAAATTATACCATATAATAATAATCAAAATAATTTTGATTAACATTATAATGAGATTTGCTAAACAAATCCCAAATCCTATTCAAGCAGCATGTTTGTTGGAATGAAGATCTTGTAGATCATATAACCAATTTGTGATCTAGATCACATCTAATCAAATATTGGTTAAGGCAATATCATTTAAGGAAATAATTATCATCAAATATTTCACAAATATTTATACAAAATTATTCCAGGAAATTAAACAATTTAATTTCACTAATTAATTAAATGACAATCATTAGGTTCTTGATTAGGAAAGTATTTCCAGCAGTGACCCTTACTTACTAAAAATACCATATCTCAATCAATTTAAATGTAAATTAAGCAAAGTAAGTTCCTAAAGTTTGATAATTTGATTTACAACAGAACCTACATGATTTGCACGCATTTCAAGGTATTTCAAATCCGCAATTAACATCTTAATTATGTCATGATCCACAGTCCCCGAAACAGTGGATACATGTTCACTAAAATGAGCATAACCTGAGCAAACAGAATCAAAATCACGTAAACGCAGATTCTACGGTTCCCTTATTTAATGGGGAACAAAATCCAATTATTATTTTCGTGTTTAAACAATTTTAAAAATGCCGAAAATAATCTCAAAATAGAGATGCGAAAATGAAATGCAAGAAAACTTTCGCAAATCCTAATGAACCCAAGTCGTCTCGGTTAATGGATTATATCCAAAAACACCGACCTAAGGCTCTAATAACAATTGAAGGATATGGTTAGATCCTCATGCGTATCACAGAAGCGTGAGCATCGTTTCGAATACGACAAAGAATGACTAGTCAAACTAGTTGTATATGCAACGGAAATTAAAATTTTTTCATGTGACGAAACCACATGATCCAAGAACACTTCTCAGATCATTTCGTCTAAACTACAAACAAGTATTAGGGTTACCTCTTGAAGTGCGGTTGCGATCGAGTCTCTAAACGAAGAGACCTTCTATCTCAAGTCTGATCCGACGGAAAAGACGCTTGCGAGCAAGGGGATGAATCGCGTGCTTCTCGCAATCCATGTTGATGATCCAAGCGGCAGACATCTTCTTCACGAGCGAGGCGCACCGAAGGAGATGGAGATCCACGAGCAAACGATCGGGCAGCATAACGATGACGCTGCGGCAATGGAGACTCCCTCTAAGGCATCCATGGTGGACGACCATGAAAGAGGAAGAGAGAGGGCTGAAGTATAGAAAGAAGGAGAGAGAGACTTATGTTCTCTTGTGTGTAAAGAAGAGCAATGTGGTGCCTCTCCTTTTATAATATTTTGGTATCCATGGATCTCAATCCATGGGCAACACAAATCCAATGGCTCTCATTGATTTGTGTTTCTTTTAATAGCTAAGATTTGTGTTGGTAAAAACCAACAACAATTAATTTAATTTAGATTAAATCTATATTGATAAATCAATATAAATAAATCCCAAATTAAATCAATCAAGCATGGAGATTTTGGAATGAAGATTGCCTCCTTCCATAATATTAGATTTGGTGGCAATCTTGCAATCTCATGAGATCTCGTAAGATTACATTATTCCATGGAAATCTCCAAAATTTACAACAACAATTGTTATAAATTATTCTACAAAAATAATTCATAATTATTTTGTGAATATTGCAATCTTGCCATTGGAAAATTGTGAATTACATTCACAACCCAAAATAAAATGTGAATTATATTTTCAATTAATTGTCCAATGTGAATCCAATTCACATCAACATTTAATTAACAAATGTAAATTACAAATAGCTCTCTCTTATATATTATAAATCACATTCATAATGTATATGAATAATATGGATATTGCTATACAAAGTATTCATATCCATGATTAAATCATATTTAATCATCTTGGATTTGTATTCTCATGTGCCCAAAAATTTGAATCACATTCACATTATTTTTATCTTTGATAATCAAATCACATTTAATTATCTAAGATAGCTCTCTTTATAATATGAATCGAATTCATATTAATCATGATAATTAAATCACATTTAATTATCCATTTTCTCAATGCTCGGATACGCATATCAACAATGAAATTATCCTGAACTCTTTCAAGGATAATGCGCTTTTCTCTGCGAATACTTGGAGATAAGGACATGGCGATTGTATTGTTCCACGTATAGTGACTTGGATAATGAGATCATATCTTAAATCCAGATCGATGGCCTCCCATAAATGCTTGATTAAATCAAGACCACAAATCTAATCTTCTCATTGCATCTGAATCATATTCAGATCAATGTCCAACTTTTGGACCAAGATCAGATTACTTCTCTACTGAGAGGAGTCACTAAAATCCAGACCCGTTTCATCGCTCCTAGGAATGGAAGCGTCATAGTTATACAATCGTTTATGATTACATCACCCTTAGATATTCCCAATACCTGTACATCCTGCATACTGGAAGACTCAGAATAAACCTAAAGTATTGGATCAACTTTATGATGTCTACTTTATGGTTTTATCAGTAAGTTTCTCATTCGATCATTGGGAGTCGGTATCGATCATATACTTTCCAAAAGCATATATCATACCTAGGTCTTGATCATATATTTTCCAAAAGTATATATCAAACCTACAAATTCAGTCAAGCTTCCAAAGCGAGACGACCGTGCGCACGGAATTTGATTCTTCCCAATATCTCATGAGTGAGCTCATGTCTTCCGATTCAGTAACTGAACCTGTATGATCCCTTCGAGAGATCGTATTACTCATATGCCCTTATATGCACACCAGCGTGCTGGTGTATAGACCTTGGTTAGGTCATCAACTTATTGGTCTGCCAAATGTACATACTTAGACATATAGTAACACATCTGTCTCCGGTCAGAGGATGCATGCCTGTATCGTGACAACATACGATATAGAACTTTTGTTATCTCGATCTCGTTAAGTCAACTCTTTGACCTAACTAATCTAACACCTCAGAATCTCTATTCCTATGTAGAGGACCTGCATCTAGAGGTCGGTTAGATATCAACCTTTAGAGATATGGATTGCCATCTCCTACACAGGCTGGAGATCATCTCTTAACAATCATTTGACGGTGCTTGATGTGTCCTCAATCTAACTCTTTAGATATTCATCCAAGCACCATCCTCTATGATTCAATAGTTGAATAAACAACTGTATCATCATCAAGATGGCCATGGTACATAACCCTAATTGTACTAAGGGACCTATTATGCAAATTATTTATTCTTCATTTCAAATCAGGGAATGATATTTGCAATAAAATTTATTGCATAATGGCTCGCCGTGGGCTCGCATGTCCAACAGACCCTTCCTCAAGCGAATTAGAGTCCTCACCTTGGCGATCCAGACCCTGACTGAGAGGGTCCAATAGATTCAGAATGACTACCTAGATATGAGAACAGATTTGAATCGTGTCTCCCGTAATCAGGACCAACAGAGGGCGCCGAAGACTCCGATTCCCGCCCAAGTTCAGGCTAACCTAAATAGCCTGAATCAGGGTCAGAACCCACCTCGAGATCAGGTATACTATTCATATAACTCTTTATCTGAACATGGGATCTTTTCGTACGATAATGTTAATCACATGTCCCTCAGGAGCGGAAGGACCGTGATCGTACCTGATCTGGTATGGTCACCAGAGGAAGCTGCCGCCAAGTCTCTACATGAGGAGAACTTGGAGGCAGAGGAGCACCACCACCACCACCACCAACAGAAGAAGATGACCTCTAAGTACTCGGAGAAGAAGGAAAACAACACTCGCATTGAGTTCGACGAGATCGATGAGGAGCCCGCACCTCCATCTGAGGAGAATGTCTCTGCAGTCGCGGAAGACGCATCACCGATTTTGTAACAAAATTTTTCTTTCAGTCCGAGTCAGAGTTTGAGTCAATATCAGTGTTAGAGTCATGTACAGAACTCAGTTCCCCAGTTCAATGAAAATATTTTAGTTTCGGAATCTGATTTAACATCAATAATCCCTTTCCCCCGAGCTCTTAAGGGTGGAAAGAAGAAAGTAAAAAAAAAATACAAAAAGATGACCCTGAGATAGCAGAATTCTGTAACAAATACATCAAGGTCACAATCCCTTTCGATAAGTATGTGGAAATGACACCTGCATTCCACAAGTACCTTAAGGTGAGATGCACACCTACTAGGATTAGCAGGAAGTCCAAAAGTCGTGTTGAGAAACACGTTCTGTCAGTAGCCACTACTTACGTAATAAAGAATACATTTTCGAGGAAATGAAGAGACATGAGTACACCTTATGTGGCGAGTCATGTCGATGAAACTGCGTTTGCACGCACTCTCCTTGATAACGGCTCCTCAATTAACTTGATGCATACAACCCTCTACGAGCGACTTAATCTCGGACCTCTTAGGAAATCCAGAGCACTACTTCAGTTTGCAGATAAATCCACTAAGAGGTCCCTTGGAGAATTGAGAAACATTATCATCAAGGTCGAGGGTCATGAATACATGGTGGACTTTACAGTCCTTGATATGGAGATCCCTCGAAATTGGAGAGATTCCCATATCATATTATGAAGGCCCTTCCTCAGAACAACAAGGGTCTTATTTGATTACAAGATCGGGAAGATTTGGTTCCAAACTCCAGGCGGAGATGAGGAACTTGAGATGAAGCAGACCAGGTGGCAAAGGTCGCAGCACCGAGTACTCTTCGTCTGAAACATATTGTATTCATGTAGACACAGTTGGGCCATGGAGACAGAACCCAACCAACACCGATGAGTCCCTCTCTTCCAGAGAAGATCCTGTGCATGAGTCAGTTTGGACCCTTAGGAACTAGTATAACGTAGAATATGCATCCCCCTACATCTTCGATGACGTAGAGGCCCAGCTAGACCTCTCAGTCCTTCCCTCTTTAGGACAATCAGAAGAGGAGGACGATGAGTCGGACGTGGCTTTTACCAATTGTTTGAAGACCTTTGACGATCCGACTCCAGAGCCGAATGAGTTGGTGGCATCGATTTCAAGGACAGATCTAGCCACTACTAGCACATAGACAGATTCGATTGAGCCAGACTTCCTTGATGATCACACCTTACCTGAGCTCAAATCGTTACCCACAACACTAAAATACACCTTCCTCGCGGGACAAGAGAAGAAATATCCGATCATCATTAGCTCACGATTGACTGAGGAGCAGGAATCTCGCTTGCTAGAGATCCTGGAGAAAAACCGCAAGGCAATAGGTTGGAGCATTTCCAATCTCCACAGGATAAATCCCGCTCTGTATTTGTATCATATCTACTTAGAGAATGAAGCTAATCCCTCTCGGAATTCCAACGTCGGTTGAATCCAAATTTGCGAGAGGTCGTGAAGAAGGAGATAGAGAAATGGTGCAACGCATGTTTTATTTATCCCATCTTCGATTCTAAATGGGTGACACCAATCCATGTTGTCTCGAAAAAGTTGGGAATTCAGACGACCACAAATGAGGACGGAGAGGAGATCATGACATGAGTGCCCACGTCGTGGCACGTCTGTGTGGATTATAGATGCCTAAATCCCCCTACCGTTCAATGATAAGATCTTAGAGAGTAGCGGGAAAAGAATTCTTCTGCTTTTTAGATGGGTTCTCGAGCTACAATCAAGTAGCCATATCTCCTGAGGACCAGGAGAAAACTACGTTTGCATGCTCCTTTGGTACCTACACTTTCAGGCGCATGCCCTTTGGTTATGCAATGCTCCTAGTACTTTTCAAAGGTGCATGATTGCAGTATTCGTTGAAATGGTCGGTGAATTCCTAGAAGTCTTCATGGATGACTTCTTGGTCCACGACGATTCCTTCAATTCCTGTCTTAGAAATCTGGAACAAGTCCTCAAGTGGTGTTGTGAGGTCAATCTGGTGCTCTCTTGGGAGAAAAGCCACTTCATGGTGACAGAGGGCATTGTGTTGGAGCATGTCATCTCCAAGAGAGGAATGGAGGTTGATACTGCCAAGGTGGATGTGATCAGACGACTCCAGCCACTAACCAACGTGAAACAGTTACGGTCCTTCCTCGGGTATGCTGGATTTTATCGAAGATTTATTAAGGACTTCTCTAAGTTTGTCCGACCGCTATCTAAGCTTTTAGGCAAGGATATGGAGTTTATTGTTGATCATAAATGTCTTGAAACCTTTAAGCAATTGCAAAGGATGATCATGGATGCCCCGATCCTACAAGCCCCAGATTGGTCTCTTCCTTTTGAGATCATGACGGATGCCTCCGACTTCGCTATTGGGGCTGTGTTAGGACAGAGGAGGGATGATGTCCCATTGGCCATACACTACGCAAGTAAAGTGCTTGATACTGCTTAGCTAACTATACAATTACGAAAAAGGAGATGCTTGCAGTAGTGTTTGCCTTGGATAAGTTCAGATCTTACTTAATTGGATCCAAGGTGATTGTGTTCACTGACCGTACAACGCTACGATACTTAATGGAAAAGAAGGACACAAAAGTGCATCTTCTTAGGTGGATTTTGCTTATCCAGGAGTTTGATTTGGACATTCGTGATAAACCTGGAAAGAAGAACGTAGTAGCTGATAACCTCTCTTGTCTCGATGATCTTAATGCTTCTGATGTACGCCGATTCAAGACTCCTTCCTTGACGAGTCGATCTTTGTTGTTGACTCACTCCCATGGTAAATCAATATCGTGAACTATATTCTCTCCAAGAAAGTTCCTGAAGATTGGCCCCAGAGCCACATCGACTGACTGAAGTCGGATTCAAGACATTACCATTGGGAGGATCCGATCCTTTTCTTTGAAGGACCGCATTGTATCTGGAGATGGTGTATTTCTCAGGAGGAATATCAGAGTGTCTTTACTTTATGCCATAGTCTAGAGGCAGGAGGACACCACTCCAGGAAGAGGACCGCATGGAAGGTACTTCAGTGTGGCTTATATCGGCCGACTCTGTTTCGCGATGCAATAACCTTTGCGAAGTCGTGCCCAATATGCCAGCGAATGGGAGGAACTGTCGGATCCAAGGATGAGATGCCGATGTATCATGTCATCATTTGTGATGTTTTTGACGCCTGGGGCATCGACTTTATGGGGCCATTCCCTGTTAGCCGCGAATTTGAATACATCCTTCTTGCGGTAGATTATCTGTCAAGGTGGGTGGAGGCTATCCCAACCCGAGCCACAGACAACAAAACTGTCTGTAAATTCACCAGAGATCATATCATCTCTAGGTTCAAAATCCCCAAAGTGTTGATATTTGATGGGGGTATCCATTTTGTGAACAAAGATGTAAAGAAACTGTTAAAGGATTACGACATCGAACACCGTGTCGCTAGTCCTTATCACCTACAGACCAATGGCATGGTAGAGGTGTCGAATAGGGAGGTGAAAACCATATTACAAAAGCTTGTCCGCCCAGACAGGAAGGACTGGTCTCAGATCTTAGATCATGTCCTATGGGCTTATGGGACGGCTTACAAGACACCATTAGGAACCTCCCCATTCAGGATGGTATTTGAAAAGCCGTGCCATTTGCTCGCAGAATTAGTGCACAAATCAGAATGGGCAATCAAGAAGGTCAACTGGAACACACACTTAGGGCAGAGACAGAGAGAGATGGATCTGAATGAGCTTGTAGAAGTCAGAAACCGTGTATATGACAACAATTTGGTGTACAAGGACAAAGTAAAGCGTTGGCATGATAGATATATCAGACGAAAGACCTTTGTTCCTGGACAGAAGGTATGGTTGTTCAATGCAAGGTTGAAGGTTTTCCAAAGGCAAGCTGAAATCCAAGTGGACATGCCCATTCATAGTCCGTGCACTGCATGATAGTGGATGTGTTGAGATCTGATCTCACAGATGAAGCAGAAACATTCCTAGTCAATGGACAATTGCTGAAGCACTTCGTCGAACCTAATGAACAGTTAGTCCATGTTGAGGAGATTGTATTCATGCGCGAGATAGACTCGGCAGATACATATAGAGCTGTGCATGAGACCTTGCGGCAGTGAGCTCTCACCATAAACACCATCTAGAAAGATTCAGACCACGATCCTTGTATATACCTACCATTCCTGTATATTCTTTCCCTCCCTCCCGCGACTCTAATCAATCACCTCAGCTTCATATATTTCATCTACAACTATACTTAGGATAACCAAATCCTAAGTATGGGGGGAGCGTCACCTAAGTCCGTACACTATTCACTGTACATCCTCCAATCTCATCGGTCTGCATACTCACTCCTGTCCTATACTTAGGCTGACCCGAGCCTAAGTATAGGGGGGACCGATGCCCATCATGTATATACTCTTACGCTTTCCCTCTTAACCTCTTCCACCCCGTTTTTGATTTCCGTTTACACTTAGGCTGCCGAGCCTAAGTATAGGGGGGCATGATGACTTCTACACACTGTTGTTTTCCTACTCTTAGCACGAGCTATGTCTTCGTCCTCTCTTTTTGTGCTCTGAGGACATAGCACACGCTAAGTATAGGGGGGCGTGCATATATTACATATATACTTTATACCCACAGCTCATACTTTCACGTATTTTAGTATATACTATACTATACAATAATTATGGGTGGGGATAAAAATGGAGAAATTTTTTTGTAAAATACATATACATACATATATATATTTGCTATAAAAAATGAAAAAAATGAAAAAGATGAAAAATTTCAAAATCAAAGGCTTCTGATTTACTCTTGCAAATCATCTCTGTATTCAAAGAAAAAGAGTCTTGCATTTCATTCATCTCCATAGCATGTCATCTACATCTCATCTACATATCATGCAAAGTGAAAAGCTAGTGGGTGCTGAACCAAGTTACGAGCAGATATCGAGGAGGGACTTGATTTGACCTTAATCCACCTAATTTCAGAGGAACCTTATAGGAACTGGAGTTAAGATTTCTCAGGTCAAGTGACTTAATTATTTGAGTCCGCAAGTTTATGTTCACATGTCATCTTGATTACTCTAAGAAGAATATCTCGTGCACACGCATGATTCTTTTAGACGATGACCTAACTTGGACAAGAACGATGTACGTAGCTCTTTATTGATGAGGTGGTGAGGAGGTAGAATCCGTTAGCTTGGAGTAGCACATGGGTGGAAACATCCATCCTCCTCTAGGGAGGGTAGTGCATCTCAACCTAGTATGCTGGTGTTGACGTCTAAGGAAGGGATGCTGTGGGTTGCAATAATGCTTCAAAAGAGGGATAGTCTACTGGCTCAAGAGGAAAAACTCCTGATGTACATGCTGCACCTTGTATATAGTCAAAAAATGCAAGAAACTCCAAAAAATTAGGATAGGACAACAGAGAAAATAAAATACATGTTGGAGTATGTATATTAGCAAGAAGTCTGCAGCTAGATGACTTGACTACACTGGTCAGACATCTTGGATAGGTAGCTACACTGACTACCACCCATTCTTTCTCCACCCCTTCCTCTTGGGCTGGTTGCACTTGAACTTAGAAGGGAATACCCTGCTCCTCGAGGAACGAGTTACTGGACCGGAGAATTAGAGTTACCTTGTTAGAGGAGGCTGCTTCTTAGCCATTTCTGATGTGGAGAGTTATTTTACACTTACACAGTACACATAAGAATAATAGTCACCAGAAATTTGCGTTTGAGGATTTGTTCTGACCTGACTATTAAGTAGGGCTGTGCACAGGTTATGGGTTAGATGGGTATCCGATCCGATCCGTATGGGTCGACCCTAAATCCACGAGTATCCTACAAATCATTATGGATTGGGTAGCCGTCCCAGTTTGATCCAGGATATATGGAGCTCCAACCCTATGATCCATGGATACCCACGGATCGATCCATATCATTGCCCCTCCAACCCGAACAATAATCATGGGCTGACGGATATTATCCATGGACTTGGCAATATCCGTACCCATCTCGACTTCGAAATTGCTTGTGATTGAGATCAACATAATTTGAATAAACGTCAAGTTCACAAGGTTTAGCAATCGGACCACGACCTCTTATTTGATTGAAATTTGACAATATTTCGATTTCGACAAGTGTTAAAATACAACCGAGACAGTCGATATATTAACTAGATGAGTGGTCAATAAAAGGAATACTAACCGAAATGATCAAAATTTTGGTCAAAATGCAACCGAAATTTCGATTTCGACGTGTCAAAATTCGACCGAAATGGTCGATATGTTAACTAGATGGGTGGTCGATAAAAGAAATGAATCGAAATGGTCAAAATCCGACCAAAATTTCAATCTCGATAAGTGCCAAAAGTCGACCGAAATGACAGATATGTTAACTAGATGGGAGATAGATAAAAGGAATGCTAATCGAAATGATCAAAATTTTGGTCAAAATCTTACCGAAATTTCGTTTCAATCGAGCTCTAATAATGTGATTGAAATCGATAATTTGGGTCATGTGATATTCCAATTAGAGCGGGCTTTAATTCGATCCATCAACAGTAAAATGAGTATTTATTTATCAAATGTCGATCACTTAAAATTCGAAGATAAACAAATTATATTTGCTTTGAAAAAGCATAAGCATATATCCAAGACGATTTATCGAAACTCATTTTCTTTTTTGTTCTTTTAATTTTGTGTTCGTTGTGATCTTTTCAATCAAAAGTTGCGCGAATATATAAGCAATGTTTGTTGACGTATCACAGATTTATTAGCGTTGATTTTTTCTTAAAATTCCTAAGTTAGAAACTTTCACATCTCAATAATTCATGTATTGATGTGTTTTAGTGATCCACGGGTAACCAAGACCCGTTCATATAACTCGGGTATCTGTTATTATGGTTACCCATTGTAATGGGTCGGGTCGACCCGCCAACCCGTTAGTGACGGATCAGAGCGGATCATGGTTGAATGGTTCGGGTAACCACCCCATGCATACCCCTACTATTAAGGTGTCTTGAATAGAAGACTTGTGGAAGTTGAAGTCTGTCAGGTCTTAAGTTCAGATCCCAATAAGGTTCCACCACACTCTTAATCCAAAGGTCGAGTCAAGCTCCATTTTCAACTTTTGCTCATGACCTTAGTATGGAACCCAAAATCATTTCACTCTTGCATTTCATTTTAGTTGCTCGGGGACGAGCAATGTTTAAGTATAGGAGTTTGATGAATCTGTGATTCATCACTCTTAAAGTTGGAAATAAAGCCTTGTTCCCAACCAATTAGGAGCATATTTCCACAAAAATTGCATAATTAACATTCATGCATGAATCGATAACATTTGCATCTTAGCATTTGTATCTGCATTAAATGAGAAGTCCACATCACTTATAAAATTCACCCTATATGTATATATTTTACATTCAATATAAATTCCATAAATTCACTCTATACTGTATATATTAGTAACTAATAATACAAGAAAAATACCAAAAATTGTTAACTTGAATAATGGCCCAATAAAACCCCAAACCAAGTTGGAAGTCATGGACCTTAGAATGCACATATCTCTTTCATACAACCTCCGATCTAGATCTACTCACTTTTAAATTAATACACATTCATAGACCTCCAAAATGAGACCAATTTCATTTGAATAGGAGCTCGTATGTAAAACTTGGGTTTTGGGACCCCATTGTATAATGTATGTATGCATAATTGTATCCTTGTATTTTAGTACTCTATTTGACCTCATTTCTATTTTTAGTCAACATGAAACTTGTAGATCTTATCGATATCTACAATTTTTATGTTTTGAGTTTTTCCAAATTCGCCATCTTCTTTTTCTTATTTCATATTCTTTATTGACCAACCATATTACGTCATGTGGCATCCTCTGGTTGCACCACACGACCCACTCCATTGGCCACCACACGCCTCGCTTCCGGGCCGTTAGATCGCCCTTGCCTCATTCAGATCTCAACCCTCCATACCGTATCATCTCTTTGCCGTCCTATCCATCCTCACATCTCATCAAGACCGCACGTCAACGCTTTGCCCTTCGCTCTCCACGTGGCATGCTCATGGCCATTGGATCTTTGCCATGATGATTAGATCTCACCCTCTCATCTTCCACTCAATCACAACCCTTCGATCCTTCTCCTTATCTAATCTTCGCCGTTCTTTAGCGTCGTGCCCCATCACAACACGTGGCGCCCCTTGCACGCCCTTCGATCTCGCTGCCCCGATCTGATCTGGACCGTCACCTCGCACCCGCCTCCTGGCCATTGGATCACTAGATCCAACGGCTGAGAAGTCGTCATCTACCTCCGGCTCTCTCTCTTTCCACGATCTCTACCTCGTGATGGCTGTGCCCCCTTTCTATTTCTGGCACCACTCCAGTCACCATCTCCGCCCTCTAGCACCTCTACGACGTATCCCATACTTCCCTCTTCCTCGTCGACCCCCACGACCTCCATGAGGCTCGCCTACGTCACTCCATACGCCCCATGAAATCTTTCCTCTCATCGCCGCTACCTCCACCTTCTCTCTATAAATCCAGCACCTCCGGCCTCCTTTCACCCCATCCGCCGTTTCGAGAGAAGTGAGGTTGAGCCCCTTTAACCTTCAGGTGATAGTTGTAGGAGACGAGTTGAGCGACGACAACCTTAATAGAGAGATCCACATCATCACCATTGCCGTGTCGCGAGCTTCCAAGCAGGCTCGCTCAGCTTCGAAGGACTCCGTCATCCTTCTTGAGGCCACGACAAAGGCTGCAAATCGCAGCATCACCCTTCGGTGAAATTAAAGGTAAGTATCTCTCTCTTTTTATCTATTATTTTTTTATTTAACAATTTTTTTGTTCAACATTTTATCATCATATCATCGCACAAAAATCACATCATCATCACAAACATTCACATACTACAACCATCATTATCCTACATCATACACCACCACTCCTTTGCATTCTCATTCCATTTTATTCCTGTGTACCAAAAGGAAAAAATTACAAAAAAATTTACAAAAAAAAATAAAAAAAAGGAAAATGGGGGAAGCAGCTGGGCCTCCACCCCAGCGGTAACCACCGCTGACCTCCAGCCACCTGCGCCGCCGGACGCCCCGCCACCGCGACCTCCTCCTCCAGCAGCCCATCTGCGTGCAGCCTCTCTCGCCGTCCGCCAACGCCACCGCCCCTCCATAGACCTTCGTGCGGCTGGCGAGCCGCCCCTCTCCTCCCTTCAACGCTAGCAGCCGCCCCAGGACCACCGCCCTCCCCGCGCGCGCGGTCGTGTGTCGAGCGCCCCCTACGCCGTCGCACGCCACCTCCGTGCATGCAGCCGCGCCCCACTACCCCATGCATTGCAGCAGCTCTCGCCACTCCGCCACATCGCCACACCGCGCGACCATCAACTGCTACGTCCTCTCCTAGCCAGCGTCACCAATGCCCCCTTGCTCCTCCGCGAGCACGACCGCCTCCGCCCGGCCGCGTGTCCACCATTACCAGCGCCGCCTCGACCGCCTTCCCCACGTGCCTCACGCTCCTCCTCTAGCGCACCGCTGCGCCGCGCAGTCACCATCAACCCCGCATGCCTTCGCCTTTGCCGCACCGCGTGCCCCCCGCGCCGCTGCAGCCGCCTCCTTCGCGTGTGCCCTAGCATGGGATTAAGTCACGCTCAAGGTAATTTTTATTTCCTTTTAATATTTTTTGTGAAAGTTACAAGTATTTTTCTAAAAGTTTTAGTAGTTGAAAAAGTGTCCCTGTGCACAATTTGTTAAGTTTGTTTCATTTCTGTAATTGCGTAGACACCCCTAAGTTTATGCATTTATGTGGACAGTAATCTTGCATCATTTATTTTAATGAAAAATAGTACTTTGATGAGCAACTAATTCTGTATCATTTTGATAATTATTTGCATTTTTGTGAGTATTGAATAATTTATTAAAAATCAGAGTTTGACATTCAGTGATATTTTACTCAATTAAGCCCTGAAATTCGCACATATTCATTTATAGCTCCAAAAATTATGAAAAAAATAGAAATTATGTGCATGAATGTTCTTTAATTTATGTCCAAATTTTATCTAGATTGGAGTTGTCTTGTGTATGAAATAAATATTAGAGTGATTTATGTAATTAATTTTTAATTAAAGCCACGAATAACATTTTTACAAAATTTCAATTCTCTTGGATTTCTAATGAAAATCTCTTTTTGAGATAAATAGTTCTCTGGGAAATTTGATTTTGTGGATTAATTAGGAATTAAATACTACCAATCACATTGTTTTTAGTAAAAAATTCATAAAATTGTAAAGTGTCAGAAATATCAAAAAAATAGTGTAGTTTACTTTTATCATGTTTAACTTCCAGTAAAATTTTCATAATTTTTGCATTTTGTTTGCATGAAAAATTGCATAAAAATCTTAAAAAAGTTTGCATTTTTCATTTGTGCATTTTAAGACTAAAAATTCCAAAAAAATATTTTGCATTTGTAATTGGATTAGATTTTCAGGAAAAATATAACTTGGTTGATTTGGATTAATTTCACATCAAAGATTAATTTGGCTAAGTAGATCATTTTCTTATTAACTTAATTCATCGTATTTATGCATTGGTATTTTTTATTACATAAAAAATTACAAAAAAATCCCACTTGTAAAATCGTGATCTAATTCATCTAATCCAAAGTTGTTCCTTTGCCTCCTTGAGTCGATTCTGGAGCTTGCCCAGGTTAAACAAACATAAAATCGTACATTAATTTCATTCGACGATTCATCGATCCGTGCGGTTAATTTTTGATCGACCCGTATTTATCTGACTGCAACGAAATCTTCAATTATAAACTATTAAAAAGGGTAGATTCCGGGTCAATCAGTTTTCCTAATTACGAAAATACCCCTTATAGACCTTTTTGTGATGATTTAGCATATATTTTCATGTTTTGTTTTGCATTTATGCCCATGGACTACAACACTTATAGCTTGAGCATACGAGCTCTAATTTTGATGATTTCAATGGCATTATTTTCTTACTTGATGTTCGACACGAGGGCATGTTTAATTTACTGATTTGATACTTTCAAATTGTAGGATTTATTTAAGAGATGCTCAATGTCGCTTGCTTGACCATTTAAATGTCATGAAATTGGGTATAATTTTGACGTATTAAATGCTATTAGAATTAAATCTATTCTTATTGGTCAATTATCTGATCAAATTAGGGGCATATTATTGTAAATAATCTTATCTTCATTGCAAAAATTTTATAGCATTGTGCCTCTTAATTTAACTTGCTTCAAATTTCAAGTAAAAATGCATTCTTTTCCTTCATTTTGTTCATGCATCATGCATCACATTTATATTATGCATTGTTTATCCGTTGATGTAGATAGATGAATTGATCGCTTAGTATAAACATTATTATTTGATTAATCAAGAGGATAGGCCATGTCATTGTGTTTGATCTTGGTACACTTACCAAGTTTTTAAATACTTCATAATATTAAAAAAATTATGATTTTGCGCAGTCCTTTTTCACCTCATGTACAATGATAAAATACGACTATTAAAGAGGCGAAAACGTGACCTTATCCTTATGTGATGTTTAAGCTCATGTCTATCAAGCATACAAGTATACACACCAGCAAGAGCACATAAGAACACACGTGACACAACAACATGCATAGTCCTATCGATTAACAAGGGGGACTTGCCATGGATTGGACGGGAATGAATGACCCTTCCCTCCTTCTATACACAAGCCTGTCAATACCAACATATACAATTATCATTATATATATTTACATCATAATGATAAATGATACACATACAATGTTATAGCTTAACTCTTTGTATTTCACTTTAGGACTTTGTATTCCCCGTCTCGTTGATTACCTCAAAGTCCTATCACATCTAATGTACGAGGGATCATCATATATGCAATCATCGATGGATTCCACGCTCTAATGATGCCGGTGCAACTTTATCAAATCCACTGAATGCTACCCAACACTTGGTCTTTATGCTAAAAGGGAAGGTGTTGCAGTTGTGTCTTTAGTTTGACACCTTTCCTTGATCATATGCAGACAAAGTGAAGCTCTCCAAGAGTTCTTTTTGTGTCTGTGAACCATAAGAACTTGCATGAAACCTCATACATATGCATAAATCCCGATATCAGGACTTAGGGTGTTATAGGAGGGTGGAGGATGTGGAGGAAGAATTGAAGTCTTCGCCTCGTAAGGAGAGAAAGGAGTGTCCTAAGATATCCTCTCCTCTTCTCTTATACAAGGTCGAAGACGGGGACGACGAACAAGATAGGACTCAATTATTGATGGATATCGTCGAGTCGAGTCGAGGTACGCCTCGCTTTAAGTTCGAGAGAGAACGAGAGGGATGGAGAAATGGGAGAGGGCTCCCTAGTACGAGGAAGAGTGTGTGTTTTTCCCCTCCCGGAGGAGGTGTTTATTTATAGGGCATGAATGCCCTCGTACTAGTCCGCCCTTACTCCTCCACGCCCACCGGATCCCCGCAAGACTCGGTCTAGCCGCAACCGCCGGCTCCAGAATGGATGACGGCGTTTATTTGACCATGCGGTCACTTCGATCCATTCAACATCTCCCACTTGACCGTAGTGGTCAAAAACTTTACACTCTCACTATTCGTGTAGTGTATAGAGATGTCTACATTGAGGTTTATTAATCATGAAAACCTCTTCCGTGGCTCATGCATTCCCGAGTCCCATTAATCCAACATGTTTATTGTATATTCCTGCTACTATTCCTTTGGTTAGGGAATCAAGTAACATGTCACTGGTAGGTATGTAGATTACCGTGATTTCTTGTTTCCCAACTATATCTTGTATATAGTGATATTGGATCTCAATGTGTTTTCCTTTAGAACTATTAGCCCCACTATTGATCAAACTTATCGCAGCTTGATTGCCACAATACATTCCAATTGGTCCTTTGACCATTTCAAGGCTTAGATTCTCTAAGAAACGTCTGATCCACACAGCATGAGTGGTGACCATGCTACATGCAATGTACTCAGCCTCCTATGTATGTCTAGATACACATCCTTTTTTCTTGCTACCCCAAGAAATGGCTACACCACCAAATATGAACAGGCAACCTGATGTGAATTTTCTATCATCCACATCCCCTCGAAAATCGGCATCGGAGTAGCCTACCACTTCAAGCGATTCTGCTTGATACACAGGTTTCAGATGTATTGTTCCTTTCAGATATTGAAGAATCCTCTTTACAGCTTCCCAATGTGCTGGATCGGGATTACTTTGATATCTACTGACTAAGCTTACTGGATAAGCTAAATCAGACCGAGTACACATCATTGCATACATTAGACTTCCTACCGCTTGTGTATATGGTACATATAAAGGTTTCTGCCCCTTTCCGGGACACTGACTCTTACTGAGTCTCTTTCCCATCAAAAGTGGTGTTGGAGCTGGAGTGCTGTTCTCCATTCCAAATCTCCTTAATACAACATGCAAATACATTTCCTGACTGAGACTCAATGTCCTTGAGTCCTAGTCTCTTGGTATTTGAATTCCAAGAACATAGGATGCATCGCCCATGTCCTTCATCTCAAATTCATTGTTCAATTTCTGTTTGATTTCATTGAGCATTTGTATGTTATTACATGCAAGCAGAATGTCATCCACATATAATGACATGATTGCAAACCTGCTCCCACTCTTCATGACATAAACAAAGTTATCCAATTTATTTGAGATAAATCCAAATTGAATAACTTTCTCATGAAATTTGAGATACCATTGCCGTGAAGACTGCTTTAAGCCATATAATGTTCTTAATTTGTAAACCTTTTTCTCCTGACCTTCAACCTGAGAACCATTAGGTTGTCACATATAAATATCTTCCTTTAATTCTCCATTAAGGAAGGCTGTCTTCACATCCATTTGGAACAATTCCAAATCTATATATGCGACTATAGCTAAGATCATCCGAATGGATGCAAACTTAGCCACTGGAGAGTAGGTTTCCTGGAAATCTATTCCAGCTTGCTGAGTATAATCCTGGACAACTAATATGGCTTTGTATTTGTCAATAGTACCATCAACTTGGTACTTTTTCTTGAATACCCACTTACATCCTATGGATTTCTTACCTTCTGGAAAATCACATAATTTCCAAACACCGTTTCGATTGATTGAGTCCAACTCATCTCTCATGGCGGCCGACCATGATTCCGACTAAGAAGAAGCCATAGCTTCATCAAAGGATATGGGATCTGTATAATCCGCGACATCCTCATCCACAATGTAAGACGATGCCTCGCATCCATAGAAATGGTAATCTTCCATCCATGCGGGCCGTGTTCTGGGTCTCTTATTGCTGATTATACTCGTGGGTTGTGTGGGTCCACCCACTTCCTCTAAAGGATCATGTTCCATAGGTTCATTCTCTATATTTAGATGATCGATGTCATCCTCAAGTTCTTGTCTAATGCTCAAGTCATCTTCATTGTTCTGTAAGACAATAAGAGGATCTGATTCCTCCACTTCGTGCTCCTTTTCTTGATGAATTTCAAGGAAAGTAGCATCACGACTTTCGATCAGACCTTTAGTTTCATGGAAGAACATATATCCTTTAGAATTCTCACTATACCCAATAAACTTGCACTTTAATGTCCTGAAGTCTAGCTTGTCTCTAAGATGACTCGGTACCAGAACATGTGCTACACATCCCCATTTCCGGAGATGGTCCAACTCGGACTTTCTGCCATTCCAGATTTCATATGACGTTGATTCTACAGACTTGGTGGGAATCCTGTTCTGTATGCAGTTCGCAGTCAACACTGCCTCTCCCTAGAATTTCTTGGAGAGTCCTGAGTGTGAAATCATACACCTTATTGTATTCATCAGAGTTCTATTATTTCTTTCTGCTACACCATTCTGTTGTGGTGTATAGGCCATTGTAGTCTGCCTACAAATGCCTGTCTGAATACAGTAATCCTCAAACTCCTTTGAGGTGTATTCCCCACCTCTGTCTGTCCTAAGAGTCTTGATTGGTTTTCCTAATCTTGTATCCACTTCCGTCTTATATCTCTTAAATATTTCAAGTGCTTCCGACTTTCTTCCTAAGAGATAGATATAGGAGAACTTCGAGTAGCCATCAATGAATGTTATAAAGTATTCCTTATTTTTATGTGTGCTGACACTCAATGGTCTGCATATGTACGAATGGATCAAACCTAGTAACTCTGTTGACCGAGTTCCGGTTGAGAAGGGTCTTCTCGTCATTTTACCGGTCAGTCAGTGTTCGCAGGGCAATATCGTCACACCCGTGATCTTAGGCAATGGATTTGCCTTCAACATTTGATCCATCTTAGAATTTCCTACATGACCCAGTCTCATGTGCCACGAGTCATAATCAAACAAACAACACAAGGAATAATTAGAAGCAACATTCATTGATTCACTAGAATTTATTACATGAAGACAAAACAGGTCATGCTCGGGCACAAACTTTCCCATCGTATAGACCTTCTTATTCTTTCTTATATATACACGCTTATTATAAAACTGAACTTAGAAGTCTTTCTTGAGCAACATTGGAACATATATCAGGTTCCGACATATCCCTAGGGCGTATAGTACATCATTCAGTACCATAATGCTATCCCCCAGGTCAAGCCTGTATGTCCCACCACCTTCTACGTCCAAGTAGGTGTTGTTTCCCATGAAGATCCTCTGTTCTCCTTTGCTCAGCTCCTTGAAGTCCACCAGGTCCTCCTTCGTCTTGGCGATGTGTCTGGTTGCTCCAGAGTCGATCCACTATCCATCACTGTCCGTGACGACAGAGTTGCATTCTACGATAGCCGCGAATTCCATCTTCTTCTTGCCTCTATTTTCAGGCAATTTGGAATTTCCTACCTTCTTCTTGTTGGGGCAATTGACCTTAAAATGACCATATTTACCACAACCATAGTAAGAGCCGCGTGGGTATTTCCCACTCTTTCCCTTAAAATTCGCCTTGGAGGGGTCCAACCTTTTCTTCGTGTGCACATCATTTGCTTCTTCTTCTTCCTCGACCTCAAAGATCTCAGCTTTCGATCTTTGTTTAGAGAGGTCCTGCTCAATTGCCAGCTGTGCAGGTAGGTCTGTCATAGAATTAATGTTGTCGTTCATCCTCAGAGATGTGGCAACCATGTCGAATGACAGAGGGAAACTCCCCAGTATGGCTGCAATCTGCATCCTCTCTGAAATTGCGCACTTTCAGATTCCTTCATTCTACACGAGTTGTACTTGTATAGAAGAAGCTGGATGCTCACTTCCGATTTGGAGTGATATTTCTCTTTGACCGTGGTCCAGAGCTCGTAAGCTGATTCGCATGTCTCAAAGACCCGAATCAGGTTAAGATCCACGTGGGTCAGTATAAAGCTCCTAGTCATATTATATGTTTTCTCCCACTTTTCGTGGGACCTAATTTCCTCCATAGTTGGATTCTCAGATAAGGTTGGGCCGGGTTTTATCTATGATGGAGTGTATACTATCGTGCAACATGCCATAGTAGATCTTTCTACTTCATAATTTCGTAATTAGTACCGTTAAGGTACTCGATTTTCCCCACCTCAGTGGCAATTGTCTTGCTTGTCATTTTTGGTTGATTTAAATAAATATAGAAGTTGTATGAGATGGTGTAATTTATAAGAGTAAGCAAAAAAAATGGTGCGAATGACTATAGACGAAAGAGTAAGATGAACTATGTTTTTTAATAACTAATTTTAAAGGTTAGTGATAGTTAATTAAAAGATCGTTTTTAACTACAAGGAAATACAATCAATAACAAATAACAAAACTAAGATAATGTTGGCATAAAAAATAGATTTAAAACACCAAATTAAGTTTTATTTTTTTTAAAGAATGAGAAATTTAACCAAATTGAATTAGAAAATATGCCAATTTAAACAGGAAAGAGAAATTTCTTTTTTTAATAGACATAGACGGGCCTAAAAAAGTAATGCAAACTTTTATAACAAACAACTGCAAAACAAGTTCTTTTTAACTAACAGATAACTAAACGTATCTTCTTAACAGATTGATTAGTGAAGCAATTTTAATAAGAAAGCTTTACTCAGATAAAAAAATTTAACAGATCCTCCCCTTTAGTGAAAAAAATTTTATTTTCAATTCTATTAGTTTTTTTAAAAACCAAGATAGAAAAGCAAAAATGAACAGAAAAAATTGTGAACAAGTAAAAAGGTCGTTGACCTAACAACAAAAACACACACACACTGCACATTTCTTTTAAATAAAAACAAAGACCCAAAGGCTAAAAGTAAACGTTAACTTAAAAAACTTTAATCTCTATTGTTTTCTTAAAAAACATGATGTATTTACTCAACAAGGCAATATTCACTAAGATTTAGGTTTCCAATTAAAAAAAAGAAATGAGTCCCTTTAAAAGCAAGCACACGTGGGTTTTGTACCCACTACAAAAAAAACAGCAAGTGAGGTTGCTCACAAGATTAAAAGAAATATAGGGACACGTGCAAAAAAAATAACGTTTTTTAAACAAAATAAAAAACGGCAGCTATTGAAAATAAACGAATAACTTAGAGATTTGCTCAACAACAATGAGTGGGACCTACGATAAAGTTATATATATAAAAGAACCTCTTATCTTCGTCCCTTAAGGGTTTTCGGGGAAAAAGTTGCAGCGCCGCTTTGTTCTTGTGGTGCCCAACAGCGATGAACAATCCGAGGAGTTACAGTGATCTACGGTTACGTGATGCGATGAGTTGCGACATGATTCTGGCGGTGAAGCTCTAGCTCTGATATCAGTGATGGATATCGTCGAGTCGAGTCGAGGTATGCCTCGTTTTAAGTTCGAGAGAGAACGAGAGGGATGGAGAAATGAGAGAGGACTCCCTAGTGCGAGGAAGAGCGTGTGTTTTTTCCCTTCCGGAAGAGGTATTTATTTATAGGGCGTGAATGCTCCTCGCACTAGTCCGCCCTTACTTCCCCACGTCCACCGGATCCCCGCAAGACTCGGTCTTGTCGCAACCGCTGGCTCCGGAATGGCCGGCAGCGTTTCTTTGACCATGCGGTCACTTCGATCCGTTCAACAATTACTATCTTTTATTCCCTTATGATGGATTTACTTTGATAAACGAAGATGCCTTTCTGTAGTAGGAGAATAGTATTAGAGGTCAAGTGCTAGCATCAGTGCCGTCCCTGACATTTCGTGGGCCCTAGAAAAAAGAAAAGATTGCGTCCTTAATAAAGGGGAACAATGTGCTCTTATAAAATCCCATTAAATTTTGGGCTTTCACAATGAGTTGTTCAGCTTCGATTCCATAAGGGCCTATTTTTCGGTGAGTTGTTTCATCGAAAATTTGATTTTATAAGGATCCATTTTTGATGAGTTCTTTCACAAAAAATTTGATTCAACAAAAGTTCAATAGGACCGATACTATTTTTCTCCTAAACTAAAGATTGAAGAACATGTAAAAATGGACCCCTAAAATTGACATGAACATCAATATCCAATGGGGACTGGAACTCACACATGCCATGTACATAGGTCATGATCGACTGGAATTTGGAATTGGATTGAGATCCAGCCGGACTATCAAATTGCAATAGTGAGCTGTTACATGTTTTATTTCTATCATCTACATCCTTCTCCTGCTCCATCATCATCATCATATTTCTATTATTTGATATAATATGGGAGTGTTATTGAGGGAGATGGAAATGAGATGCCATGAAGATGGAGGATTTTGCATTAAACTGGATATGATGAAGAAGGGAAATAAGAAGATACTTAATTGAGAAGGGTTTCCTCGATAGTTCCATCCTTGTTCTTATGTCCCTGATCCTATTGGATGTCTTGTTTATTTTTAGCTATATGTTCTAACAAATTGCTTCATTTATTGTGCTTTTTTATATATTTATTTTGAATTTAAGGTAAGGAACTGTGCCTTTATTTATTCAATTACTGGTTCATGATTAGACAAGACCAATCTATGCCCCTGGAAGTAACTTTTATTGCCACTGCAATGTAATAAACCTATAGCCACTGGATAGTAAATTTTATTGCCACTTCTTGACTTATATAGTAGGCCATCCAGCCCAAGAATTTGCAGGCCGGGCTCGGGCTGGATTTCTCACAAAAGCTCGGGCTTGGGGCCGATCCGATGGCCCGCTAAATGGAATTGGGCCCGGGCTAGGCTGGGTTGGGCCCAACCTGACTCGATGCTCATCCCTAGTGTTACAGCAAAAAAAATATTTTACCTTTGAATTTCAAATAAAAAATAATTTTAGAATCGATAATGTCCTCTTGTACGTATGTATGTATGTATGTATGTGTGTGCGTTTATATATGTAGAGAGACGATCTTGTGAGATGGGACTTTTGTGAGATGGTGAGATGGGTAATCTCAACAACTCATTTTACCATCACTAGCGACATGAAATCTTGGGGGAATTTAGATCACCATATATCACCATGGTGTCATTCCAAATTCAACTTATATTGAGATTTCTATCCCCTCCATCAAGACTGTAAAATTTTAACGGTCTTAGAATTGTTGAATCTGCTCCATCCAGATGGACATGTTAAGGGTGTTTTTTACACAAAATTTTAAACACATGTTCTATTCATTATTATATCTAAATACCCCAAGATTTCATGCCATTAATGATGGTAAAATGAGTGATTGAGATTACCCATTTCACCATCTCACAAAAGCTCCATCTCATAGGATCACCCATCTATATATGTATATGTATACATGTGTATGAGTGTAATGAATGAGATTGCTAGCAACATATTTCATTTTTCTCTATTACATATTTCAAGTACGAAAGATGATTTTACATGCAATTGTGTTTTTTTACTTTGGATTGTGAGCGACAATATTCAAAATAACAATATTTACTATAAAACTACTTTAGTGGTTAACTTGTAGCGATGCAAGTCGATATAAATATACCTGAATCTGACCCACTACCATCTTCATTTTATATCGATTTTGACATATGTATTCCTATCCATTTTAAAATGAATACGGATATTGACATCATTTTGACGTCCGTAAGTGATGAATCTCTGATTCTCACTCTTTATTCTTTTATTTTAGCTATTTATCTTGGCAAATCATCATGTAAATAGGTGTAAAGATTATAAGTTAGCATTTTGCATGCATATGTTAACAGTGTATAATTAGCATGTATTTGTATAAAAATAAATGAATAAAGAAAAAGAAAAAGAAAGGAGGTATTTAGAATAAATGCAGAGTGATCCGAATCCTAAGAGAAGGTCAAGCCTTGACCTGATTGATAAACAAAATAAGTAGAGAGAAAGAGATAGGGCCTACTCTACATTGTACACATTACTTATGTTTATAAATAAGTATTTTTGCTAAAAATAAAAAAATAGTATTTTTACCTCCTTTTATGTATCCCTAAAAATAAAACAAAAATATAATAAAAAGCAGAAAAATTAAAGGCAAACAAGAATAAAACCCTTCTCACTTGTACAAAATACATGTACATAGATAGCCTCCCATATTTATTTCAAAATTTTACATAACTCATAAAAATAAAATAAAAATTATTTTAGACTCCTAAAACTATGTTATAATAAATAAAATACAAAATGAGGGTATTTATGCAAAAATAATAAAATAAAAATAATTATACAAAATACATAGGTGTATTATACCTGTATATAATACTACATATAGATTAATTTAATATTTATAAAAATAATTAAAAATCATAGAAAAATAGTTTGAAAAGTAATAAATATTTTTCATTTTATACACTTTTTATTTTAAAGCCATTTACTATTTTTCATTGATTTTGCAAATATTTTTGTAAATTTGGATTTTCTGATTGGTCCAGCTCTTACGTTGATCCCTGGTCAACGTCTTCCCCCTTCCCGGGTCAGACCCGGATTGAGTTCGCCGGATCCATTTCTCGATTTTCTCCAGACCTCCTCCGAGCTCCATTTGCCTCGAACTTTGGACCCGATAAACCTTGTACGTTTGTCATCTACGGAGGGTCCCTTGGATGATCCAGATCACTCTCGGGTCTCGCGCTTTTCACCGATCCTTCTAGATCCTCGAGCTGCCTATATTGTATCTCTTCCACCTCCACAGAGCCCTAGCTTGTTCCTCGCCCCTTCTTCCCGCCCTAGACAACTCAGGTTGAGTGACAGCTACCAGAGGGACCCCTCGGATTGGAGTTTGGAGGTCAGGAGACGTAGCTCAGCTACGAGGTTGGCGAGCGCCGTCGCGTCTAACCTCCCCACCTTCCGCTGCGAGGTCGAGGCCATTCCCTTATCAGCCATATTTTCTGGAGATCTGGAACGTGTTCCAACCTCCAGGTACCCCTCATATCCCTTCCATTTTCCTGTTTAATTCGTGCACTCCATCTAGCGCCGCCGCACATCCACCTACTCCGACCAGTTGGTCGGAGCCTCGATATCCAAATCCATCCATTCAGATCGACGCACCGTGTCACCCTTCATCTTCTTCCACAACCTTTTCACCCTACAGTTCAATCATTGGGTTGAGATTAGGCTAGATTTCCCTCCCTCGCATTCACTAGAGACCTCAACCCCATTCCATGTCGCTTCTCCTCTATCTTTATGCAATAAACCTTCGCCGGAGCTTTGCCTCCGAGCGTCGTGTCCTTTGCAGGTGTTAGTTCACGCGAAGGCTCCTGTTTGACTCATTAGCTGACCCAGCGGAGCAACTCTAGGTGGAGCGCCACCGCCCCACTCCGACCGTTCATTGTTCCATCAGAAACCACCATTAGTTGCGGAGTACCTCCCCAATACATCCGGGCCTGTCCGATCTTTCATCGGAGCATCATAGTTCGTCTGATGCTTGATCAAAGGTCATTCAGGTCCAATTCTTCTAGTATCATCTGTTGCCTTCGGATCGGACCTCGCAGCCCAGATCGCATCTTCATTGTCCATCCATCCCCTTTTGTAAGAGGCGTCAGATGCACGATCAACGACCATCTAGGCCGATATTCCCTGCGCCTTCTGATTTGGTCAGAGGACATCAGACCCGTACGTCTTCTCCAAGCGCCTTTGCTATCAGATCCAGAGAAGAGCATATCGCTACCTTCAACAGCCACCTTTACGAGTACGCACCACGTGCCCCTGTGAAGGGTATATTGCACTACTCTCCCTGTCTTTTTCATGCTTTATTATCTAGTCCCATAAATAAATTGTAGTTCAGATATTTTGCATGTGGACCCTTGCTCTTTTTAGTATTTACATTTTAGTCCTATTTGATTGAGATCACATACAATCTCACGTGCTTAGTTGTGTTTTTGTAGTATTTACCCCTGTGCTTTTTAAACTGTTATGCTTTAATAGAAACTTTCGGGTATTTACACTTATGCCCCTATGCGTGGTGATTTGAGCATGTGCGTCTACTAATTGGATAAATTGTAAATTGAGCCATGGACTTTATATGCTTACTCTATTTTGGTATGCAACTTTTCAATAATTGCAAGTAGGTCCCTGTGTGCTTTGTGTTATTTTTAATCAAATAATTATTAAATCAACTCCAAAAATGCCACAAAAATTATAGTTAGCTCATGCTAACATGTAATATTTATGGTATTTTTTTGAATCAATTTAATTTTATTTGATATTTTTTAAAAATAAAAACCCCTAAAAAGTGTCCTGTCTATTTTAGAATAGACATAAAAAATACAAAAATAGCTTTAAAAATTCCAAAAAATAGTGGATGCTTGTTTTTATGTGTTTTCATTCCAATAGAGTTTTTGTCGATTATCTTTCATAAAAACCCTAAAAATCTAAAAACTCTAAAAACCTGATAAAAATTATTAAAAATTCTAAAAAAATTCAAAAAAAAAAAAAGATTTCGTTTGCTGTGTATATATCTTTTTTTTTAATTAACCATAAAAATCATAACCAAGATATCTAGGTACTTTTAATATTTTAAATTTACCTTTTTGTCCAGACTGTACATTATTTTCATGTTTTGTCTTTCTTTCATTTTTATAAAATCAGATAAAAATAAAAATACCATAAAATTGTAGAAAAAATCTGCATATTTGAAAAATATAAAAATAGTTTTATTTCCTATTTTGAGCATTTTTAGTCTTAATAAAAATTGCCCAAGCTTGCCTCTTTTGATTTCATTGCTTTGTTTTCTCACTTTTGAAAATATAAAAAATTGCAAATTAAAAACCACAAAAATATGCCTTTATTTTCTGATTAGGACTACTTCGTAGGTTTTACTCGTGCTCCTTGTGTTCGACCCTACTCGCTATACCAGGTTAAATAAATAGAGGAGTTCTCTTACATTTCCGTGTTTTGAGCTTGATTGATTTATGTGGTCTTGATTTTTCTTGTTGAGTCCGATTGGCTGATTGAGGTCGCAACGACCTTAGATATTACTTAACCTCGATGGACTGAACGCTCATCAGTAAGTCTCTATAGTATATTCAATTTTCATATCTAAATAGTTGCATGTTTATTTATAATTATATAAAACATAATATTATATTTTTTTACTATATTTGTATAATTATTACGATATAATTACAATTAGTCTACTTATATCGTGTTTACTCTATCCAGTGCATGTATATTTAAGCTAATCTATAGAGTGTTTCTAATATTATCTGTATGCAATCATGACCATTTTACATCTGTACTCGTTTTCTAAGGATATGGTAGTATAGGTTTGAAAATCCCTCAACATTTATATCCATATCCATATTCATATTTAAAAAATATAAGAATACGATAACACATATATTCATGTTAGTATATGACCATTTGCTTCTTATGAACTTTTCTTCCACAAATTACATTCTTTTGTTCACTTTGTGCTTCCAAATTGACATGCATTTTCCCATGATATGATAACATACGTAGTAAGAAAAGAAAAGCAAATATCTTCATGCTCCAAGAAACAAAGTTGTCACGTAGCGTGGGTGACAGAGGTCCATTTGGGGGACTTGGTTGTAATTTTGAGTTGGCGGAGACGGAGGCTCAAGGGGCGGCAGGGGGCCTGCTCACGGGATGGAGAAAAGATGACTTTGAGGCGGTTGCCACATCGAGGACTTCTTTCTCGCTCACTGTATCTCTTAGACGTAGAGCAGATGACCTCTTGTTGGTGGTCACTAACGTATACGACCCGTGTGGTATTGAGAGGGGGTCGTTAGCGTCAGATTTGGCTCAGGTGCACCCTACAAAGTTCGATGGGGTGTGGCTCTTGGGGGGAGACCTCAACATTACACTGCTTCATGGTGACCGCCCCAGAGGTGGGGGTGGGAAGGACGTCGGCTCAGCGGAGTTTCTGGAGCTGGTGCACAATATGGGTTTAACAATTTTGGATGCTACGGGTTGCGCTTACACCTGGCGTAATGCAAGGTCAAGATCCCGATTAGACAGATTCCTTCTTTCCCTTGAGGGGATTGAAAGATTCCCGTTATCACAGGTATGGGCACTTCTGCGCGCTCACTCGGATCACACGCCAATTGTCTGGTCTTCCGGGGAGGCCTGCAAAAGCAGGTACTTTTTTCGTTTTGAACGCTCCTGGATGTTAGAGGAAGGCTTCAAAGAAGAAGTGGTTAATCTATGGAGGGGATGGAATCCAACAGGCTCGGCAGTTAGTCGTTTTGCATCAAAACTGGAGATGCTAAAATCTTTTCTGAAGGAGTTTGGGAGAAATGTAAAAATGAAAAGGAGGGTGAAGAGAGGAGAAGCACAGAAGGCTGTTGTACGACTGGATGAGATGGATGATCAGAGAGGGCTAGACCAAGAGGAGTTGGCAGAGAGGTCCAGATTTCTGGAGGTGATTTTGCAGGAAGATCGAAAAGAGGAGGTGGAATGGAAACAGAAGTCCAGACAGAGGTGGCTACAGGAAGGCGATGCAAACACCAGATTCTTTCATTCCATGGCCTCTGGCAGAAAGAGAAGAAATCACATTGGGGAGATAGAAGTTGGGGGACAGAGAGTCTCTGGAGAAGCTCAGTTGGGGAGGGTGTTAAGAGCACATTTTGTGGAGGCCTCGCGAAGAAGGGGCGGAGATGGTTTAGGATGGCAGGGAAAGGGGACAAAAAATCTATCGTCGGGGCAGGCCGCCGAGCTGGTGACACCATTCACGGAAAAAGAAATCAAGGCTGCTATATGGGATCTGAATGCAGACGGAGCAACGGGTCCGGATGGATTCCCAATATTCTTATATAGAGAATTTTGGGACTTAGTGAAGGCTGAGATCGTCGAGGTTCTAGAGGAATTCAGAGAAGGAAACAGAGGATTTGAGAAGGTGAACAGGGCTTTATTATTCTTGCTTCCGAAGAAAAATCAGCCAGCCAGGGTGGAGGACTTCAGACCGATCGCACTATCAAATGGGATTTATCTTATTGTTGCAAAGGTCCTTGCTAACAGGCTCAAGAGGGTAATGGATTCTATAGTGATGGAAAGTCAGTCTGCCTTTATTCCGGGAAGACAAAAGTACGACGGGACAGTGTTGGCGACAGAGATTTGTCTACATTGGAGAAGAAAAGGAGTGAAAGGAGTGCTTTGGAAGATTGACTTTGCTAAGGCTTATGATTGCGTGGACTGGAAGTTCTTGTGGCAGTCATTGAGGAGAAGAGGTTTCCCGGATACTTGGATCGCGTGGATGAAGCGGTGTATTACTACATCATCGCTCTCGGTGCTTGTGAACGGGAGACCGGAGGGGGGCTTTTTCCAACCGCAAAGAGGTGTTAGGCAGGGTTGTCCTCTGGCACCCTTGCTTTTTGTGCTGGTAGCGGATGCATTGGCGGTTATGTTCAGACAGGCTGTTGATGGTGGGTGGTGCGAAGGTTTTCGGCTGGAAGATATATCTATCCCGTTATTGCAATATGCAGACGATACAATGCTCTTTTTAGATGGGACGGAAGAGATGATGGGCAGATCGGCCCAGCTATTAGATATCTTTAGCAGTCTATCAGGACTAGAGATAAACTTACAAAAGTCGGTGGTCATCACCTTCGGTTTTCAAAATGAAGAAAGGAACAGGTTGCATGAGCTGTTGGGTTGTTCGTTAGGGGAGCTACCGATTACATACTTGGGGTTGCCGTTGGTAGCTGGTAAACTGAAGGTTGCTGACTGGGATGCAGTGATACAAAAGATAGAAAATAAATTGGCAGGTTGGAAGGCGATATCTTTATCTAGAGGTGGGAAGCTCATTATGTTAAAGCATGTATTATCAGCCATCCCAATATTCTTTTTTTCGACCAGGTTAATGCCAGTGGGGGTAAGAAAGAAAATAGAAAAGCTCATGAGAAGATTCTTCTGATCGGAAGGGAAGCAACAGAAAACTGGCATGCATCTGGTGGCTTGGGATGAGATTACACAACCTAAGAAGCATGGAGGTTTGGGGGTACGAGACTTGGAAACTATGAACAAAGCTTTGATGGCTAAGTGGGTGTTGCGAGTCTGGGGCCCAAAAGAAGATTTGGCTTTGAGATTACTAAGGAAGATTTACGGGGTGAATGGTTCCCTATCAGCAGTCACGGTTCGTTTTGAGTCACCGCTCTGGCAGGGTATGCGCGAAGTGCTTAGGCACATTTCTAATAGACTATCACCACATGTAGGAAACGGGAGGGATTTCAGATTCTGGAAGGAAGATTGGACGGGGGAAGGGGCTTTGGAAAGGAGGTTCCCAAGGCTCTTTGTGTTGGCTATCTCGAAGGAAGCAACCTTAAGGGAGTTAGCTGAGAGTGGGGGGTGGAGGATCCCGTTTGCAGCGGTCCTTTCTGAAAGAAGAAGGGAGGAGTTGGTGAGACTCTTGGATGCGGCGTCCTTGCCAGGAGACTTCTCTATGAGCAGGGATCATTACGTTTGGACGGGCACTAGATTCACTGTCAAGCATCTTTATGAAGATTTGAGAACTGGTGGCATGGAGACAGTTGATCCAGATATTAGCAAGGACATGAAGATCATTTGGTCTTGCAGGTTACCAAGCAGGATCAAAGTTTTTTTGTGGTGTTTGAGGAAAAATAAGCTGTGTGACAAGGTGAGGAGGGCAAAAATCTTGGGAAATCAGGAGGTGAGTTGTGATAGATGCGGATATCAGATGGAGAACGCAGAACATATTTTTTTCACATGCGAGTCGTCAGCAAAGGTCTGGAGGGAAATGGCTATCCATTGGTTAGACGTGAGCAGCTCGATGAACTTTTGGGAGACAATAAGGAAGGTGGGAGGAAGCTCCACAGACGATGTGTCAAAAGCTTTTGCGGTGCTCTGGGCGATCTGGCTAGCAAGAAACGAGTTCATCTTCAAGAATCAGAATTTCTACTCAGAAAATGTTGTATCTCACTGTAGGGCTTTAATTTGTTTCTGGGAGGGTCGATAATTTTTGATGTAATCTCGAGCTCTATTGACTTAATATAATTCCGTGGTGACTCCCAAATTGGGAGATCACCCTCCTTGTCATCAAAAAAAAAAAAGAAAAGAAAAGCATGAATTTATTGTAGCATAAGGGACCTATGTTTTTGTGATTGAAAACATGCGATAAAGACTAATATCTGGTTTTGTCATATAACAAAGTCTAGTCAATTGCCGTGTTTCGAATCTTCCGATATCAATAATTATCATAGGATCTTATGTCCAAATAATTGAAGCTCATCAACACCTTTCAAGGCATATCAAATTCATATCATTGTGGAAAGCCACTCGAAGATGTTGACACATATGCGAAAGAAAGGAATCTGATTTCTCGAAGTTTCAAGATGCAATGAAGAGATTACCACTAAATGCCAACTAACTAGATGTAAAGACGAAATCCTCGTTGAAATATATTGTTAATGTGTCCATTTGAGTCTGAATCTAACAAGTTGTCAGGATTAATTTTCTTCAATAATGGACCGGTGACCTAAACCCGAGACGTTACATCTTGATCTAGAGCTTGGAAAGCTCTTGGAAAGCTTGAGCTCGTTAGGCTCGATCCGAGCTCGATTTGTTACCTAGTCTAGTGAAAGTGTTGAAATTTCGAGCACGAGTGAAAGTGTTGAGAGTGCATATAAGGAACCTCAAATCTTGTCGAAATTTGATTTCAGAGAAACACGGTCTTTTGAATGTGTGTGTCATGAAAGCTCAAGCTCAATAAGCTCATCTTGAAACTTTGCATCAATGCATAAATAATTTTCAAATTAATAAATCGATGTTTGAGTACACTATTAGATCATATCTTCTTCTGATTGACAAAAACATATGTGCTCGTTGGCATTAAGATTTATGTAGTTATTTGAACTATACCACATAGTTTTAGCAACAATGACAACCTCAAAATTGGGAAGTATGGTTTCAATATTTCCCTCAGTCCTTTGTATAAATAGTTAATACATTAACAATAAGATGGAATATATCTGCTAATATGTCCAATGTACTCGTTACAATATGATGAGAATCTACTCCATTGGGAATAAAGGGATGAAAACCATCAACCACTCAAATATGGTCTACAAGTTGTACTTTTCCGGTCGATGGTAAAGATCCGATCCCCATATCCAGAACCACATACAAACCTATTACGTGAAATGCATTGAAATCGAGTCAAGCGACCCTTGAGAGAAATGAACGAATCTTTTTTTTAAATTACAAATCCAAAGAGAATTTTCTTGTATGTTTAACACAGTATTTCTAGGTCCATACATGCAATGGACCTGCCAAAAAACACAATAAGTACCCCCTACCATGCCTTTTTCTTGAAAGGAAAAAGGGAGATGCATCAAGGAGATGCCCACCCAAAAACTTTTGTATTCACAGGTTTAGTATAATAGTTAAAGAGTCACGTATCTTCCCCTGCCACACCTTCATAACTAGAAGTATTCCAGTTTGTTACAAAACCTTTTGTAATACTCCAATTGCTCGATGAATTAAAAGGTTTTAAACGAATAGTGATATGTATAACAAGCATAAACGAATTATACTCAATTGGACTCGTTAATCATCTCACGATCCGTTGAGATTGATCTTCTGCATGAACATAGATCCAATCTCTTTGCAAATTGAACTTTGGGTGTGTGACATGAATCACTATCAAGTATAGTTGTACTTGGATGTGTGACATGAATCCAACTACCAAACATCATCTTCCAAGTAGCCTTTCCTCCTCTCCTTTGCGACATTATTGCTCCATTATTGAAGAAGTCTATGGTACCATGTATCCATTAATTATTGAATAAAAATTGTTTGAGTTAAAAGACGAAATCCTTTTATTACATGGGTGCGTAGATTTAGAAGATTACTATAAAGTTGGCCACGACAACATATAACTCGAATATTTGTTGCAATATCTTACTATGTTAAACATATATCAACTAATATTATTCATGGAAGAAGTAGTTTTTCTTCTTGTAATTAGCAATGAATGTCATATTCGCAGCTAAAGATTCATATTATGACATTTTATTAGTAGACTTATTCGTTGAAATTTATACTGGTTGGAGGGTCGATGTTTTATGATTCATTGCTAGGAATCTATCAATGAATGCAATATTTGTTGCAAACCTAAATAATAAATTAATGAATAAAATTCATTGTTATGTATTTAATTATGGAATATATATCAATAAATATTAAATTACTCATTGCTTTAAGTTAATTTTGTTGTAATAATTTCTTGAGAGTTGGATAAGAGATTTCTTGATTATATCCTCTTGAATTGAATGAATCCAATGTTTCCATGTTATTGTGGAGATGATCCCTTTGAACTATAATATTCCTCTTAGGTTATGAGCTTTGGGACTCCAATTTAAAATATTAGATCATTTGATGTTAAGTACACAACAACAAATATTATTCATGTAAATTGTTTACAGCACCAATTCACAATGAATGTCATATTCATCATTAACGGTTTATATAGCAATGATTCTTCGGTAACTTTTTCCTTAAAATTTATACTAGTCTTCATAGATAATTTCTTGAGAAATTTAACAAACAACCATTGTCATGATGATTTGTTGGTGGCAACATGGTAATAAATAAAATAATCGTTGTTGCGGATTTAAAAATCAAAGCTGAATTTATAATGCATAATATTTATTGAACTAAGATAAAATAAAAAATTCTGTCGTTTATATCATACAAATGTCAACTTTAAGAAACCCCATTTTGAGTTGAAGTCTGTTTTGATCGTATGTAAACGTCGAGTATTAACTTTTCTGCTGAAATTATCTGTAATTTCTCGTAGCTATAATTCCATTTTATTGCAGTGTCGCATCACCGAATGTAAAAAATATATAACAAATATTGTGTAACACCCTAACCCCAAACATAGTACCACATGGAAAACTCACAAAAAGTGGGTGTGATTTATAAGTGGTGGTGATTACTACTTGACAACTTGGTCTTAAGCATTTTGGGTGGTTGTCAATAGGTACATTTGGGCCCGAACTCAACACGTTGTCAGGGCCAGTTTTCTTCGATAACGGACCGGGAACCTAAGTCCGGGATGTTACAAATGGTATCTGAGCCAATTTCCCTCTGATAGTGGAAAGTACTACCCGAGAGGTGGAGCCACCCCTACAAAGAGGTTAGAGGAAATGACTAACCGGAGCGTGCAACCGCCACTATCATTGGGAATAAGTGATGGGCCATGTCGCAACGAGGACGTTGCGAATATAAGCGGGGGAGGTTGTAAGACCCCAATCCCAAACATAGTACCACATGGAAAACTCACAAAGAGTGGGTCTGGTTTATAATTGGCGGTGATTACTACTTGAGCTTAAGCATTTTGGGTGGTTGTCAACGGGTTCATTTGGGCCCGAATCCAACAAGTTGTCAGGGTCAGTTTTCCTCGATAACGGACCGGGGACCTAAGCCCGGAACATTACACATTGTTTGTTGCACAACTAACCATTGGATTCATATTTTCGTAATGGTTATTACTGGCAATGATTTACGACAGTAGTTGTCGGTAATTTACTTAGCAAAAACTCACGGAAAAATGTATAGCCATTACTATTTTATTCACAGGGAGGGGCATAGCAACTAATAACTACTGATTTTCAAATGCACCGCCACACAATTGACTTATGATAGCGACTAATATAATATTTATGTTCATATTGTAAGTGCTAAAATTTATGATGATGAATATTATTCGTTAAAATTCATTAAAATTATATCCGATTCTTTAATATAGCAACAAATATTGTATTCCTTGCTATATTACTAGCAATTAATCATATAAGAACCGATATATATTGATATTTTCTCTATATTTTGTAGCAAGGATTCGTACCTATTTTGACAAAAAAATTAGCGAACATTTATTGTTTTGTAAACCTTTAGAAGAAAAAATGACACTCGCTGCGAATCACAAAAATAGAAGATAGCTATATGATGAATAATATTTGTTAAATTTAACCTCGGGAGACATGCCAATAAATATTAAATTATTTATTGTCATATGCTAATTTGTTGTTGTGATAGAATGATATTTTCGCTAAATTAAATGATGAAAACAATCATCTCACATACCTATTTTGTTATTGTGTCTCTTGGTAGTCTTCTTAATATTAATCTTGTGATTATGTGATATGTGCATATTTAAAGATAGCAGTGGACATCCAAATATTATATCAAATATGTGAGCTTTGTCTTTAGGTTTTTCTTTCAAAAGATTACAAATAGAGAGCTCTTGCATGTAAAGGAGTCAAAATAGACTATATGATTAAAGAGCTTCTAGAAAAATCTTGAAGCATCGAGTTATTGTACAAGATGGTTTTTGGAAGTAATGTGATGTAGACTTTCTATGTGTTTTCTTTCTCTAAGAGAGATGGAGATGTCATGCTACATAATGCTATTTACCAAAATGTTGCATTTTTATCATTCCCCTTTTGCTATTTACTTAAACTTTAGATTTTTTTAGGTTACCTCATTTTTAAACATGCCCTTAGAAGAGTAGATTTACATGCATTTAATTATACTTTCTTTTACAAAGGGAAGAAGAATCTCATGGGTGCCCACAAAAGGCCCTATAGAATTTTTTTTTCGTTTGCAAGTGAAGGGAGAGAAGAGGAGGTCATTGGATAGTACATGATGATGATGGCAAGGGGTATGCATTATGTATCCCAAATAATGGCATATATGTAACCTATGGGTCTAGGAATCAAATTGTGGGCAAAACGATGGGATCTTTCGATGGTTTTTTTAGGATACTCCCAAATCAAGATGCACCTCCACCACTAGCTTCCATTCCCGATTCCTTTGGATTCTCTTTGTGCTTCTCTATAATAAGTTTCCATGAGGACACCTACCCAATTAAGTTGTGACAACACCTCCAAGTGCATGGGGATATGTCTAGTGGACGAGTAGCAATAATGCAAACAATGCAAATGCACATGCACATGCATGATGACATCTCACCAATATCATATGCATTGAATGATACCACTTCGTTCCCCCTTTAAGACTTCCTCCTCCATAAGTTCCTTAAATCGAACTCTTTATAATTTATTGGTGGATTAGAGGCTCTTGTTGTGTTTTTTTAGAAATGATGAATGAACCTTGATCGTTTTCTAAATAACAAACAATTGCACTAATCTTTCATATCTCCATCTGAATCTGTGAGATAATGAGGAATGGATTTAAAGTGCATGCATGATATAGTTGCTTGTCTCCACTTGCTTAGAGAGCTTCTAATAATTTAAGGTGATTCCAAGAAATATATAATTCTCTATCATATACTATCATATGATGTTATTATTATTATTGCATGTATGCTTCGATATATAGGGTAAGAAGAGATTATCATAAAACTAAGGTTGGGCCAAATTATCACAAGAACGTATGTTAGTGTAGTCACCTGGAGAGGTTAAAACTAAGGTTGGGCATTGGGCTGCGTCTATCCGATCCGATCAAAAATCTGACCCGCATAACCCAACTCAAATCCAAATCCGAAATTTAGTGGGCGGTCCTTGAGCTCCAAAATAAGCCCGTATTGATTATCGGACCATGGCCTGAGAATGCCCGAACCCGCAAGCCCGATATCTCGACATATACGATATAATTATATTAGGTATATTCATGTTCGTTCCAAAACTTTCATATCATTATTTCGAATGTAGAATAAATACTTAGACCCATTAATAATCATACCCATTAGCGTGGATTGAGGACATTATATTATTAATATGCAAGAATGGACTGTGTCCTCAAGTGTTAGAGCATGTACAACTGTAAGTAACCAATCTATATTGGATCATAGTGCTCACATCTACAATATAATATTTATGGTAAATTGAATGGTGGTTTAAGTCATCATTTTTTACCATATTTGTATTTCCAACATACAACCAATGTTACAATCATGAATTAGTTAGCGTACTCAAAGTCTTAAATACGCATACATTTTATGTACTAAGCCTTCTCCCACTATAAGTTGGGTCGGCTACATGGATTCTTGTTCAAATCCATATTGAAAGATTCGATTATTTTTTACACTAGCTGTCGACTGCCTAACGCAACCACTGCAAGAGTGGGATTTGAACCCTGATCTTTTGTATGATGGACACACTGTACTACCACTAGACCATTAGTTAGCGTACTTAAAGTCTTAAATACGCATACATGCATAAAAAATAACCAGACAAATGCAAGAAGAACGAAACACATGATATTGTGTACATATGTGTTAATCGGGACGGTCTGACCCATTCCCAACCCATTTTGTTTGGGCCGGGATTGGGCTTGGACGTGGAATTTGAAAATAAAATAGCCTTAGGTCGACCAATTCAAACTTGATCCGATCCGACCCGATGCCCAACCGTAGTTAAAACTAAGAGGAGAAATGTGATCTGTGTTGGATGGATTCTCCTCCTTGTGGGAACTTATTCCATATATATATATATATATATATATATATATATGACATTGATAGTCTTTGGAAAAGGAAAAATCAATTATTGATCGGAGAAGGAGATCAATTACCTTTTAGGATTAAGAGTTATCTTTTCCTAATCCTATTGAAAGTAGGAGTACAGGTTTCCTTATTTGCTCATCTCCATGGAGTATAAATATAAAGTATGGAGTGCATACCTGGATCATCCAAACACATGCTCTTCTAGCATAAGAAAGAAATAAGAGAGAGGAAGATGGAAGAATGTTCATGGTTACCGCGGAGTTTGGAGGGAGCAGCCTTTGGAGTAGTTCTTCTCCAGCATTCTTACATACATTTTGGCGATAGATTTACCATTGGGTGATATTTCTCTTCTCTATTATTCTCCATTGTTTGGTGACTTGTAGCACCGTATTGAGAGCCAACCTTTTGTAAGCCCCTCACGGGAGATTACTTCAATTATAGTATTTGATTTTAGGTTGTGATCAACCCCGTGGTTTTCCCCTCACATTGAGGATTTTCCACGTCAAAAATTCTCCGTGCATCCGTGGTTGATTTTTTTATGGTTGAGATATCTTCTCGTAGTTAATATATCGTGCAGGATCCACCTATCGACTTTGATTATTTTTTTCTGCAATTCAATTTATGCGGAGAATCTGTTTCCAACCAGTGGTATCAGAGCAAGGTTCAATGATAGATTACAAGATCGTGTTTGGTTCAAGCAAGATGATTAGTTTTAATAGGACTTATTGTAATTTGTGGAAGAACAAGATGAATGATCTTTTATATGTGAAGGCTATGCACCTTCCCGTGTTCTCCACATAGAAGCGTGAAGCCAAAAAAATGAGGAATGGGAGTTTGAACATGAGCAGATTTGTGTCTTCATAAGACAGTTTGTTGATGAGAATGTCTACAAATATATCTAAGATGAAAGTCATGCTAGAAGCTTGTAGTTGAAGTTGGAAAATCTTTACGCCTCCAAGATGGGAAGTAACAAACTGTTTCTTCTCAAGAGACTAGTGAACTTGAGGTTCAAGGAAGGCAACGCTGTACTACATTTTTTAATGAGTTCAAGGAATTACTAGCCAGTTGACGAGCATTGGGATACAATTTGAAGATGAGATGTTGAGATTGTTACTTCTTGCTACTCTACCGGATTCATGGAAGACTTTGAGAGTCTCACTTATGAATTCTACAGTCAATGGAGTCGTTTCTTTGGAGACAGTCAAGTCTGGCATTCTCAATGAGGAGATGCGAAGAAAAACCCAAGGAAGCTCTTCACATTCAGAGGTTCTTGTCACAGAGAATAGGGGAAGGAGTCAGACCAAGACTGATAAAGGTAGAAATAATAGCCGAAGCAAGTCCAGATCCAGATATCAGAATATGAGGTTCCACTATTGCAAGAAGAAAAGGCACATCAAGAAGTATTGCTTCCAGTTTAAGATAGATAACAAGAATGGTAGCGACAAGTGAGAGAAAAAGAATGAACTAGTTGCTCTTTGTCTCATCAAAGGCGATATAATAGCCTCGCGAACTCTCTCGCTGAATCTGGGAATCCCTCTACCTATCTATCTCGAAGTGCAGTTGCACATCATGAGCTCCTCATTGTCTGTGATAAGGAGATGGTAAATGTCGCACAAGATGGTACTTCTTAACTTGTTGATAGCAGATCTGCTCTATATGTCACATCTCAGAGACAATTTTTTTCTTCATATACAGCTGGTGATTTTGGCACATTAAAGATGGGGAATGGTTCTTTGTTCCTTTTATTGGCATTGACAATATTGCATTGAAGAATGCCAATGGAGCTGTGTTAATGCTCAAAGATGTGAGGCATGCACCAGGCATGCACTAAAATCTTATTTCTGCAGGAAAGCTTGATGATGAAGGATACCTTAACACTTTTGATGGTGGTCAATGGAATCTTACTCGAGGATCCTTAGTTGTTGCTCGTGGCAAAAAGTATAGAAACAATCTCTCCATCATGAATGCATTCATCTCCCATGATGTTGCACATATGACTGGAGATGCAAAATCCATTGAGTTATGACATCGACGATTGGGGAACATGAGGAGAAGGGGCTGTACTGTTTGGTGAGGAAGAATATGCTGACCGATGTCAAGAAAGAGAAGCTGGAGAGATGCGCACACTGCATGATTGGAAAGCAAACAAGAGTCTCCTTCAAGAGCCATCCGTCTTCTAAGAAGATGCAACCATTGGATCTTGTTCACACAGATGTCTGCGATCCGTTGAAAGTAAGTTCTCTTGGTGGTGCACTTTATTTTGTTACATTTATTGATTATTTCTACAGGAAAGTTTGGGTCTACGCCTTAAAAGGAAGGACCAAGTCCTTGAAGTTTTCAAAGACTTCCATGCGCTAGTGGAGCGACAATCTGGGAAGAAACCTAAGGGCATCTGCACTGACAATGGTGGTGAGTATATTGAGTCATTTGATGAGTATTGCAGATCTCATGGTATCAGACACTAGAAGACTCCACCCAAAATGCCACAATTGAACTGGATAACAGAGAGAATGAACATGACCTTGATGGAGAGAGTCAGATGTCTCTTTTCTGAAGTTAAGTTGCCTAACTCTTTTTTGTGTGAAGCATTTTATAGTGTTGTTCATGTTATTAATCTATCTCCACATGTACCCTTGGATGGTGATGTTCATGATAGGATTTGACATGGAAAGAATGTCTCATACAACCATTTGCAGGTCTTTGGATGTCGCGCATTTGTCCATGTTCCCAAAGATGAAAGGTCTAAGTTGGACGCAAAGATAAAGCAATGCATCTTCTTGGGATATGGACAAGATGATCTTGGCTACAGGTTGTATGATCCAGTTGATAAGAAATGGGTAAGGAGTAGGGATGTGATCTTCTCTGAAGATCAAACCATTGAAGACATCAAGAAGGCTGCTAACGACTCTCCTTTGAGCAACTATCAACCGGATGATATGGAGCCAGTCCCTTTGCAGAGGGCTCCACATGTAGTACCAGATGATGTATATAAGCAGGTACCAGATGCAAGACATGAGGAGGATGTAACATATATCATCACTCCTGATGATGATGATGTAGATGACGGTGTGATCATGGTGGGCAGGATGATGAGAGCTCTTCTTCTTCCAAGGCTCTCCCACCACAAAGACCCGTGAGGGAGAGGCAACCCTCTACCAGGTATTCTGCACATGAGTACATTTTATTGACAGACATCAACAAGACTGAATATTGTGAAGAAACTTTGCAAGATGCAAACAAGAATAAATGGGTAGAAGCTATGAAAGAAGAAATGGAGACCCTTCATGACAATCATACCTTTGAGCTTGTCAATTTGCCTAAAGGAAAGCAGACGTTGAGAAACAAGTGGGTTTATAGAATGAAATATTTTTTTGAGAGGATTATAGAATGAAATATGTTGAATACTCTACAAAACCATGGTACAAAGCTAGCTTGGTTGTGAAAGGTTTTAACTAAAGGAAGGGAGTTGACTTTAAGGAGATCTTTTCTTTTGTGGTGAAGATGTCTTCTATCATGGTGGTTCTCAGCTTGGCAGCTAGTTTTGATTTGGAGGTTGAATAGATGGATGTGGAGATAACTTTCCTCCATGGTGATCTTGAGGAGGAAATCTATATTTTGCAACTATAGGGCTTTACGGTCAAAGGTAAAGAAGACTATTTTTGCAGACTGAAGAATAGTCTATATGTCCAAGTAGTGGTACAAGAAGTTTAACTCGTTCATGGGGAGCATGGTTACTCTAATACTACTTCAGACCATTGTGTGTACGTGAAGAAATTCTCAGGTGATGATTTTATTATACTATTACTTTATGTTGACGACATGCTGCTTGTAGGCAACAATGGAGAGAGAATTTTGAACTTAAAGAAAAAGTTGAGCAAGTCCTTTGCTATGAAGGACTTGAGGCATGCAAGTCAGATACTGGGCATGAAGATCACTCGAGACATGGGAATAAGGAAACTTCATCTTTTAGAAGAGAAGTACATTGAGAAGGTACTTCAAACATTTCATATGGATAAAGCAAAGCCATCTATCACCCCTCTTGGAGCGCATTTCAAGTTAAGTTATAAAGATAGCCCACAGAGCAATGCCGAGAAGAAAGATACGGAAAGAGTTACCTATGCTTTAGCCACATGTAGTCTCATGTATGCCATGATTTATATGAGGCCAGATATTGCTCATATAGTTGGAGTTGTTAGTACGTTCATCTAAAATCTTGGAAAACAACATTATTAAACAGTTAAACAGATCTTGAGATATCTTTGAGGTACTAGCAGTTACTCTCTTTGCTTTGGAGCAGAGAAGCATATTCTTCTTGGATACAAAGATTCAGATATGATGGGTGACATTGTTGGGAGAAGATCCATATTTGTATACATGATGTCCTTTACAGGTGGCGCAGTTTCTTGGCAGTCTCATCTCCAGAAGTGTGATGCTTTATCCACTATAGAAGTTGAGTTCATTGCAGCTACAAAGGCGTGCAAGGAGTTGCCGTGGATGAAGAAGTTCATGCAGGAATTTGATTTTCATCAGGACAAGTATGTGCTTTACTATGACATTAAGAGTGTTATTCACCTTGACAAGAACCCTACATTCCATGCAAGATCTAAGCACATCGATGTCAGATATCATTGGATACGTGATATGTTAGAATTGAAACAACTTGTACTTGACAAGATTCACATAGATGACAATGGTGCTGATGTGATGACAGACTTTGCCGCTTGGAAAGTTCGAGAGATGCCGCTCCCTCGCAGATTTGGAGCAGTTCCCACATCGTCGATGAGGGGGAGATTTGTTGGATGGGTTCCCCTCTTTGTGGGAATCTATTCCATATATAGGACATTGGTAGTCCTATTTGGAAAATAAAAAATCAATAATTGATTGAATAAGGAGATCAATTACCTTTTAGGATTAGGAGTTATCTTTTCCTAATCCTATTGGAAGTAGGAGTCCATGTTTCCTTATTTGCTCATCTCCATGGAGTATAAAATAGGAGGTGTAGGGTGCATACCAGGATCATTCCAACACAAGCTCTCATAGCATAAGAAAGAAATCAGAGAGAGGAAGAAGAAAGAAAGTTCGTGGTTTCCCAGAGTTTGGAGGGAGTAACCTTTGGAGCAGTTCTTCTCCAGCATTCTTCCCTATAGTTTGACGACGTATTTACCATTGGGTGATATTTTTTCTCTCTGTTATTCTCCATTGTTTGGTGATTTGTAGCACCGTATTGAGGGTCGGCCTTTTGTAAGCCCCTCACATGAGATGAGATTACTTCGATTATAATGCTTGATTTTGGGTTGCGATCAACCCCATAATTTTTCCCCTCACATTGAGGATTTTTCACGTAAAATTTTTTCCATGCATCTGTGGTTGATTTTTTTGGTTGAGATACCTTCTCATAGTTAATATATCATGCATGATCCGCCTATCGATTTTGGTTATTTTTTTCCGCAATTCAATTTATACGGGGAATTTGTTCCAACAATCTCCTCTAGTTGATTTGAAAGGACCATATGAGTAACCAACATTTACCGAGAGCACGATAGTAGAAAGGATATCGAGTGACAAGGGGAAGAAGGATATTGAACCAAAGCAACCACTTAAGGAGGAAACCATGATTCAAAGAGTCAATAGTCTTATGGAAATCAATGTTGATAAATGTTTTTTTGAGATTTCGCAAATGCTTTTCTAATGCTTTGTCTTAGATCTTGATTGGGGAAAACCGGTTCTTACAACTTGTTGTGCTCAGGCCTAACAAAATATGTTAATAACCACCTAAAATGCATAAGTCCAAGTTATCAAATAGCAACATTCATTTTCATAACACGCTCTCACACTTGGTAAATTTAGAAGTGCGTCTATACTTGATGTGTGACATAGCAATCAAAAATAACTTTAATCACAGGAGATCAACAATCCATAGGTGATCTTTTAAAAAAATGTAAAATGTATTAAAGAATCATAAATTGACTCTAGGTAGAACCACTCCATATTTAGTATCCCTAGGTAGAACCAAATTCTCGTTCAGTAGGTGGGTTGGGTTGAGTTAGTTGGAGTAAACTTTCATTGAAGAGTTAGTGCATAATACAAGTAACCTTTTTCAGAATAGTATGTATTTGGATGATTTAGAAGATTGGGATGGTAAGTGTGTTGTGATGTGTTATTGTTTTTGAGTTTGTGAGTGGTAGATATAAGACCCATCATATTAACTCGAACCCTAGAACTGAAGAGTAGTTTTGAGGTGACTCGATCCAAACAGAGGGTAAATTTTGAATAATTGACCCTCAGATAAACTGACAACCAAACAAGTCCTAAATGATTTGTCTTATGATCGACAAAGACTCGGGCGTGGTACTCAATAAAGGACAACCTCGAGTTGACGGAGTTAATTTTGGAAATGAAGAGTTAACTTGTAACTTATGGCAAAAAAATGAAAAACATCCCATATACATATGTCTTCGAAGTTTCTTCGAAGTTATCTTGATAGCTATGATACCTTATTAACTTGTAACAATGAATGGAGGAGAGTAGCTTTCCTCACTTTCTTTCCATGTCTCCTACTTCCTTCTCTAAGCGTACCTTTCCATCTTTAGAGAATGCAAAGTATATTGCTCGATGGTCCATCTAGTGGCCATCTCTAAAGCCAAACATCAATGTCTCCCTTGGCGTGTGGAATTGAAACCATGACTCCACATTTCACCGAATGTGGACGTCTGATGTTCTTTGAACTTTGAGTGGACAAATCTCATTACACCACATATATATCAGTTGCTGTATTATTGACGAATATTTATATAACAAAATGACGTTTTGTTATTGAAGCAATCAACATGCACCGTTTATGATTTCATTTCACACAAAAAATTAACAGACTAATTTACTCTTGTGGTGTTTCTTTTGCAACGAACTTTTGGTTGCCATAGAATAAGAGATATTTCAGATAGAACACTACGGAATAAACTTCTTCCTGCAACAGATTGTCTAGCTTTTGACAACATAATTTTCTTTGTTACAAGTCGTGCAAACATTTTGGCAACGAAAAATTTCCTTTCGAATATAAGTACGATGAATCAGTAATGCATCAAGTGAATAAATTCACTTATAACTGGCCTTTGAGTTGTTCTACCAGATCGGTCGCTCAAGATCTTTGATCTCTATTTAAATTTGTTAAAAAAATGGGATCGCATCTTATGCATTCATTGAGAATAACGCTAACCTAGTTTATGGCATATCCAAAGTAGAAGTCACTTTAGTGGAGCCTAGTGGATAAACTAAGATTGCGGTTAGTTTGATAATAAATACGAAGTATATGTACTTTCATTTAGAATAATAATATTATTAAATAAATAGAGTTCCGATAAAATAAAATCAGAACTTATCCAAATACTTTAAAAATATTGTAGGGACGATCTACATCATTTGATTCTATAATTATGGCAACAAAAGCTTTGAGTTTTGAGAGTCTAACCGTCGTACAAAATCTTAAGCCAAAAATAGGATGGTCAAAGAATTCTAGCAAAGATGTAATTATTACCATTGCTCTAACGATAGAAAATTTATTGCACTTAATATCGAACTAATCTGTAGTTAAAATATGATCTTTAAAGAAAAGTTCATTGTTAAGTTGCCGCATAATTCGCTCATCTGGAAAATCAAATACACATAATCATGATAAAATTCTCGGATGGTTGTGAGTATGCGGTTTGTTGGCATGTATATGATATTTCCAAAGATGTGGTACGCTCCATAAAATAGCTAGGGAGGACTGTTAGGAACAAGTCTCGTGGAACGATCGAGTGGTCGTAACCGTCGTCGGTAATTGCGTGAGGATCGGATCTCACTGAGATCCTAACTGACAGAGCGTGGGAAGAGGATGAATGACATGAGAGTATGCACATTATATATATACCTCCATTGGAAGGCGGAATGGATCATTGCATCTCTCGATCCATCCTCGTTCATTGGGAGCCCCCCACTACAGGAAAGTAAGGCAATAGTGACGACCAGTTGCGACAGTTCGCAATCAGTATCACAAATTCTATTTTTTTTGCAACGGTTAACATTGAGTGTCACAAATACTTGGTTTTTTGCGACGGCTGGGTTCCACCGTCATGAAAGCACAAGGTATTTGCGACAGTTTGTCTAAATCATTGCTAACATTTTGCAGTGATTTCTATACTTCAGGAATCAGCGACGGTATCTACAAACCGTAGCAAATCATTAGCCTGAATTTTTTTGGCAACTTCCCTCTTTATCCCGCCTCTTCATCCTGCCTATTTACCTCCCCTATAACAAAAGGAAACCCTAAAGGTCCCAAAACTTTTATTGTCCCTCGTCGCTACGCGCCTCATCCTCCTTTCGACCTCGACCTCCTTGCGTCGAAGTTGTGTTGGGTCATCCTCCTTGTGGTGGCGACCAATCTGTGACCTCTTATTCAGGATACAAACTGCTACACGACAACCTCCCATTGGATGCCGACCACAACGCCAACCTGCAACAAAGCCCTCTACACTCCTGGTGTTGACCTTCTCCCTTGTGTTGATCGAGCCGAACAACTAATTGGATAGATCGAAGGTACGACCCTTTAATGGTCTTTGACATTAATAAACAGAATTAGTTACATGATCCAAATGTTATAATATTATTAGTTTTTAACAGTGCTCGTCTCATATTAATGAAATACCAATCTCTTATCAAAGCTATAATGCGTTGCCTTTTCAAAAATTTCTTCGAAGTTAAACATGGAATATCTTTCAGGGCTAGCTGATATTACATGAGAAATTGGTTTGAACCAGTCAACACTCATTGATCATTTGTTTTTTAATTTTCTGTGGAGATTTATCTATAAATATTCATCTTTTAAGTAGCATCACAGTTCGATCGATTTGACCGATAAAAATAGTCTGGTCTGATTTTTTTCCTGGTCGATATGAAAGTAGAGGCCATGCTAACATCATTATCGATCGATTTAAACCAATTGTTGGACATTGTTAGACCAAACCGATGACTTACGGATTCAATGTCCAGTCCAATTTTTAAAACCTTGATCTTTGTTGATTCTCCAATAAAACATTCGTTTAAAAAATTTAGCTGTATTAACGGAGGGTTATAACTCGTTATCTTAGAGAGAGTAAGCATTCTAGATAATCCTAAATGGATTTTTATTAGAATCACGTAATGTTCGTCGTCAATGATTTATTTCTGGATCACATATTGATTGGGTCATGCACGAGTAAAAAGTGGACGAGTGGGAGTGCAAATCTTCCTCTGGCATTTAGGTGTTGTCCTCACAAAAAACCTTAATCTCGATATTTTCACTAACAAAGAGAGATGACCGGTTTAAAATATACCTGCATACTAATAATGAGGAAGAGATTTATTAACCTTAATCTCAAGATTTCCACTAGTCGAATGCTTTTATTGAAGAAATAAGATCGAGACTATTTAATTAAGTCAAGCATGTATTGAGATCAACTCGAGAAGAGATTCATGTATTGAGATCAACTCGAGAAGAGATTTATGGACTTTGGGCATGATCTCATGCACAATAATACGTAAAGTCAAGCTTGATAACATGACATTGTGATATAATAGTAATAAACTAGTAATGTATATGTTGGACAGTGATGATCACATTTGATCCAAGGCATGAATGATTGATCAAATACTTTTTAATACTAGTATTGTGGTTCATATTTTTTAATTTATGGAACGTAGAGTTTTACAATGGATAAAACATGGATGCATGTACGTGGGACGGATTATAGAAGATATAAGAATGGGGTGATCAACTTCTTAGACTGGGCATTTGAAGGTGATCGTATATCATAGAGTTGGACATGACAAGTCTAGAATTTTTTGTCCATGCAAAAAGTGTAAGAGTGGATGGTCATATGGGTGAGCAATTGTTCTCGAACATCTTATATGTAATGGTATTCGGCTGAATTATATAGTCTGGACAACTCATATAGAGGAAATAGATCAATTATCAAACCAAGAGGACAAAGTCCAACATAATAGTATGCAACGTGACAATGATTTGGAAATGCTTTTAAATGATATAGTTTCTCATAACCACAATACTTCAGAAAGTATCAACGGATCTCAGTTTACTTTTAATGATCAATTTTCAGAATTGAAGGAAGCTGAGAAGCTTATATGTCCAGGAATTAGCAAAATGTCATGTTTGAATTTCTTTCTAAAGTTATTTAAATTGAAGGTTACAAACCGGGCCACATCAAAGATGATGACAAATATACTTACATTCCTTGGAGAGTTTTTAGATTGTCCAGATAAGTTTTCAAGAGATTGAAAAGCTGCAAAAAAAGTTATTCGCTCATTGGGTTTGAAATGCGAAAAAATTGATGCATGTCCAAACGATTGCCTTCTATTCTGGAAGGAGAATGAGCATCTAGATACTTGTTTTGAGTGTGTGTCATCAAGATTTAAAATGGACAACAATAGGAAAAAATTGTCCAATTAAGACACTTCGTTATTTTCCAATGATGCCTAGGTTACAACGGTTATTCACCTCAAACAAAACATCTAAACTGATGAGATGGCACAGTGATGGACGGATATATGACTCAAACGATGTAATGTGTCATCCGACAGATAGTGAAGAATGGATCAAATTTGATAGCAAGTATCCTATATTTTCTTCTGATGTTCGAAGTGTTCGACTTGGTTTGGCAAGTGATGGTTTCAATCTTTTCGGTAATATGAATGTGAATTATACAATATGACATGTGATACTTGTAACATATAACTTGCCACCATGGTTGTGTATGAAATCATCTTTTATGATGCTTACGTTACTGATTGCAGGGCCAACCACACCAAGAAATGCTATAGATGTTTATCTACAACCATTACTCTATGAGTTGAAGTTGTTGTGGACAGTTGGCGTTGAGACATTTGATCCATCGACGAATGAGAAGTTTAACATGCGTGCGGCTTTGTTGTGGACCATTAACAATTTTCCAGCATATGCAAACTTATCTGGTTGGAGCACAAAAGGAAGGGTAGTTGTCCTATCTGTATGGATGATACATATAGCACATGGTTGAAAGAAAGTGGAAAATTTTCTTATTTAGGTCATCGTCATTTTCTTCCAATACAATACATATCGCGAAAAAAGCATTCGATAATAAATTTGATAGAACTCCATGCGGTTCAAGTACTGGTAGAATGCAAAAATATGGTTTGGATTGTTGGGAAGCACAAAAGAAACTTGGGAATATAAGATTTGGAAAACCATTTAAGAATGATGTCAAGAAGATACAAAAACAATTGGTGATCGTTATGCACATTGAAAAGAATGTAGTTGATAACATTCTTGGTATTCTAAACTTGAATGGAAATCCAAAGGATACTATTAAGTCAAGATTAGATCTCGATCAGCTGGATGTGAGGAGTGAATTGCAAGCAGTGCAACAATCAGATGGAAAGAAGCGACTTCCCGATGCTATTTATACTTTAAATACAAATGAAAGACAAAGAATCCTTCCATTCTTAAGAAGTGTCAGCGCTCGTGATGGGTTTTCATCATGTTTTTCATCATGTGTGAATGAACAAGAAAAGAAGATAAGTGGTCTAAAAAACCATTATTGCCTTGTCTACATGCAAGTACTACTTCCTTTTGCTTTACATGCAATTTTAAGTAAAGATGTGATGATTCCACTAGTAGAGATGAGCCGATATTTTAAATATGTATGTGCCAAAGCCATTAATCAAATAGAGTTAACAAGATGGGAGCATCACATTGCTATCACCCTTTGTAAAATGGAACAGATATTTCCTCCATCTTTCTTTGATGTTATGGTACATCTCACCATTCATTTGGCAACTGAAGCAAGAATTGCAGGTCCTGTACAATATATATGGATGTATCCGATTGAATGATATTTGAAGAAATTAAATGATTATGTCTTCAATAAAGCTCATCTAGAGGGTTCAATTGCAGAAGGGTACCTTTGGGAAGAATGTGTAAATTTCTGTGCAATGTATATGGATAATCCTGACAATCGTCTTGACCCTATTCTCAGGAATTATAGTGGTGAGTGTGAGGAAGTCAATGGGTACCTCTCAATATTCTCAAAAGTCGGTAGATCAATTTATAGAAGTATTAGAAGAGTTCCTACAGAAGGATAGGGGGATTTAGCACATCTTTATGTCTTGATGCAAGTAGAAGCAATTGACATTTATATTGAAGAGTATAAGATAACGAACCATTTAACAAAACTAGATATTAACTTTTTAAATTGGTTCATGCATTGCGTCCAAGAAATGAAGGCAACAAGAGATGAAAAATGGTCGCTTGACATTGATTTGTTGTCATGGAAACCAAATATCTTTGCGATATCTCATAATGGGTATATAATTAACGAGCTTAGATTTCATAAAAAGTCATCGGATGAATGCAAAAGTACTCAACTATCAGGGATGTTTGTTAAGGGAGAAGGAATGATGGAATGTGATGGTTACTATGGTAAGATTATTGATATTGTTGAAGTATATTTTGGGCCTGATCATTCAATTGTTTTGTTCAAATATAACTGGTTTGATGTACTTCGAAGAACTGGGTTTCGCACTATTGATAAGTGGCTCCTAAGTTTGAATAAGAGTGCTCAGTTAAATTCGAATGAACCATTTGCACTGGCTTCACAAGTTGAACAAGTTTTTTACGTTCAAGATAATGAAATGAAAGATTGGATTATACCAGTTCGGATGATGCCTCGAGATCACTTTGATATTCCAGAGGTTGACGGTGAAGATGACAATGATGCTTATCAATATGACCAAACAGAAAGTGCATCTTATGTGTTGGACATTGATGTTGTCTCAGTACAAGGTTTCTGCTTTTGTTGAAATAGACAATTAATGGTATGTTTATGTTTATTAAAATGATCCAAATAAGTTTTCTATTATTTAGTTAATGCTTTATTTTGTGAATCAGATGCCAATTATGCAGGATCCTCTTCAGGTAAATATTTGCCTTCTAATTTTTCATCTTAATGTGCTTTATTTTCATGGAATCGTATTGGTTAACCCAACCCAATTTATACTTCCATTGCAATTGTAGTCAAGCGTAGAGGTCATTCTCGATGTGTTGATTTAGAGCGTTTGAGTAATGGGCAGAAGATTTTGGTAGATATCAAGAATGGGGAAGCTGTTGGTCCAATCATCAGAAGTTTGATAGTTTTTTAGGCATTGTTGTGAGATCTCACATACCTCTCTCTATATTTGATTGGAGGAAAGTACCCATTGATATGAAACAAGGCATTCTTCGAGAGATGGCAGTATATTTACGATACTATGAAATTCAAATTGATATTAGTTTATATAACAAAAAGAAATTAATGGTTTTTATAGACCGTGTTTTCTTGGGAGAGAAATGAGAACGATAATGACATTATATGCCATGCCGGTGAATTGTTTTGTGAATATGGGGTTTACCTTAAGAGAAAGGTATTATTTTAATATAGTCCACCTTTTATGTCATGCTTGTGAATTATTCCGTTGTCTTTTTATCCTAAAGTATTTTTTGTGACAATATTTTATAGGAAAGGATTTGGCAACAGTACGAGCTAATGTACCAGAGGATATTGATCCCAATGAGTGGCAAGCTCTAGTTGACTACTGGACCACTCCTCGTGCACAGATTTGTGACCAAGGATATAAATGTGAATAATAATAAATTCACTGCGTGATAGTAAGTTTGAGAGTAGTATGATTTTCTTTACTTTCTATCCTTTTGTTTCCTCTTTTGCTAATTATTTCATTGTTCCTTGTACATTATTTTGCTAATTTTGATTTGGTATCTATAACAAAGAGTCAACACGAAATAAAGACAACAGTGGAAAAGAGATTGAATCCGCACATCGTATGGGCAGACAAAGTATTACTCAGGCGATGTACATTTTTGTAAGTGTGGTACTTAGTATGATTTATTTGAGAAAATATCATATATATTCTAACTGTAGATAAACGTAATGTTAACATGAGAAAAAAGACGGGCGTGCGTCACATATAATGGAGATTTTTGAATTAACGAAGAGCATTGATAAATGAGATGACACTAGAGACTGGGTTCATGAAGCATATGAAAAACAACATGTAAGATAATATTAATCTCATTATTGATTGTTGCTTACACTTTTTTAGTCGTTACTAGTTCTTACAACCACACATTTTGTTTATATTATAGACTGATATGTGCAACCTCGTGATGGCAACGCCTAATCCTGATGTTGAATATCAAGATCCACCAGAACCACTTACTCCAGAGGAGGCATTTGTACGTGTTATGGGTCGTGAGCACCCCGGACGTGTTCGTTGTGTTGGACGTCGAGCAACATTTGAGACGTGGTATAAGAAAGGAGGAGCATCTTCTCAAGGATGCAACGATGATGGACTCCATGAACAACTAAGGAGGCATCAAGAAGAGATTAAAGAATTGAAGGACATAAACAAAAGAATTGAGGAATTGTTGAAGACACTTATTCCAGATCACCAAAGCCGAAATCAACAACCTCCAACAACACCTGATCATGGCAATTAGTATAAGATAGATTGTTTAGTTTTTTAGTCGTAAGAACTCCTTTTTATGCACATCTGCGTTTTGTAATACTCATTTTCAGTATTTCACTTTTTGGAATCTCAACTTTCTTTGATGGTGTAATGTGCATTTTCTTTCACTATATATGTTGGTTTTTTTATAATATATAGATAATATTTTTCTTAGTTAATCTTTTGCTTTGAACCTCACTTTCTTTAATAAGATAATTTTCATATTCAGGATGTCCACAATGTTCAAATTATTTATTTTCAAATAGGCTATAAAAATTATTATTGCAGGTGGTGAAAATTTCCAGCTTAGTGACGGTTGTCTCTATTGATTCATTGGAGGATGCATCCACAATTAAGTTAGCGACGGTTGACTATCGACCCCAACGAGTATTTATTGCGACAATTGTCATGTGTCATCATTACCAAAAATTGTGTTGCAAAACCAACCTAATTGTGACTTGGTGGGGGCTCATTTGCGACTATACGAATGCAAAAAATGATCTGTAGCATCGGTTTACATATAATCGTCGCTAAAGGCTATAGCCGACACTTTTTGCGACGGTTCTGCGATGGGTAAATAATCGTCGCAACAATGTTGTTGCGACGGTTATTAAATCTTTAGCGACAATTTGTACCTGTCGCTAACAACATTTCCTCCAGTAGTGCCCTTTCAAGCTATTGAATCCCATCTCTTTCTCTCTCACGAAGAAGTCAAATAAGGCGTACCTTGTTCCTTGACTGGTATCAGAGCTTGACGATCTCGAGTTTTGTACGCTTCCACATGATGGTCCGACAACGCATCAACGTTGACATCGTCGATCTCTTGCTGCAGCATGCAATGGTCTACCTCATGTGGTTGCTATCGAGTTGCCTTATCCAGTTAGCTTTGTTAATAGATACCAAAGTAATCACGGACCATCACATTGAAAATATGTAAAGAGGATTTTCGATATCTTAAAGGAACTGTACATCTAAAGATGGTGTATCAACTGGAACCAGTTTAAGTAGTATGATACTCTAATGCAGGTTTTGGATGGAATGTAGATAATAAGAAATCTACATGAGGTTACATTTTCATGTTTGGTGTAGGAAGTGTTTCTTAGATATCAAAAAACAAGGATGTATATCTAAACATACACATGAGTCTGAAAATATATTGCATATAGCATAGCCACTACTCATGCTATTTAGATTAAATATTTTTTGAAAAACTTAAGCCTCAAATTATTCAATAGGCTAATTGAAATATATTGTGATAATCAAGCTGCAATAAGCCTGACAATTGTGGGGCTAATAATTCTAAATGAAAGCATATTAAAATCCAATGTCACTATATACACGATATAATGGCAAAATAAGAAACTACGAATCAATATACCTACAAGTCATATATTAGTTGATTCTCTAACCAAGAGAATACTATCTAGCTACCTACCGTAACCGTGTTTGTTGAATGTGGCTCAATAATGTATGAGCTAAGGAAGATTGTTTTCATAAATAATAGACCTCATGTCTGACATCTCTATACACAACGTGAGTAGTGAGAGAGTAAAAGTTTTGGTCACTGCGGTCAAGTGGTGTTGGGAACAGATTCCCCGTATAAATTAAATTGCAGAAAAATAACCAAAATTGATAGGTGGCTCCTGCATGATATATCAACTATGAGAAAGTATATCAACTATAAAAAAACAACTACGTACGCAAGGAGAATTTTTAACATGGAAAACCCTCAATGTGAGGGAAAAACTACAGTGTTGAGCGCAACCCAAAACAAAGCACTATAATCGAAGTAATCTCCCATGAAGGGCTTACAAAACGCCAGACCTCAATACCGTGCTACAAATCACCAAACAATGAAGAATAATAGAGAGGAGAAATATCACTCAATGGTAATTCCATCGTCAAACTGTAGGGAAGAATGCAGGAGAAGAACTGCTCCAATCCTTCCAAACTCCGCGGCAACCACAAACCTTCTTTTCTTCTTCCTCTCTCTCTCTCTTTTATTTATTTCTTGTGCTAGGAGAGCTTGTGTTGGAATGATCCTGCTATGCACCCCATATCCCCTATTTATACTCCATGGAGTTGAGCAAATAAGGAAACCTATACTCCTACTTTCAATAAGATTAGGAAAAGATAACTCCTAATCCTAAAAGGTAATTGATCTCCTTCTCTAATAAATAATTGATTTTCCTTTTTCAGATAGGACTACCAATGTCCTAGAACATGGAATAGATTCTCATAAGAAGGGGAAACCATCCAACAAATCTCTCCCTCACCAACGATGTGGGACCTGCTCCAAACCTGTGAGGGAGCATCATCTCTTGAACTTTGCAAGCGGCAAAGTCTTTGTCATCATATCGACACCATTGTCATCTGTGTAGATTTTATCAAGTACAAGCTACTTCGATTCAAACACATCATGTATCCAATGATATCTGACATCGATGTACTTCGATCTTGCATGCAATGTAGAGTTCTTTCCAAGGTGAATAACACTCTAACTGTCACAGTAAAGCACATACTTTCCTGATGAAAATCAAGTTCCTACATGAATTTTTTCATCCACAACAACTCATTGCATGCCTCTGTAGCTGCAATGAACTCTGCCTATGTAGTGGATGAAGAAACACACTTCTGGAGACGAGACTGCCAGTGCCACCTGCAAAGGACATCATGTAGCCAGATATGGATCTTCTCCCATCAATGTCACCCGCCATATCTGAATCTATGTATCCAAGAATAATAGGCTTTTCTGCTCCAAAGAAAAGAGAGTAACTGTTAGTACCTCGAAGATATCTCAAGATCCATTTAACTACTTCCCAATATTATTTCCCTAGATTTGAGATGAATCTACTAACAACTCTAACTGCATGAACAATATCTGGCCTCGTACAAATTATGGCATACATGAGACTGCCTGTGGCTGATGCATAGGGAACTCTTTCCATATCCTTCTTCTCTGCATTGCTCTGTGGGTTATCTTTAGAACTTAACTTGAAATGCGCTCCGAGAGGGGTGCTAGCTGGCTTTGCTTTCTCCATATGAAATCTTTGAAGTACATTCTCCATGTACTTCTCTTGTGAAAGTTGAAGTTTCTTATTCAACTGTCTCAAGTGAGCTTCATACTCAGTATTTCACTTACATGTCTCAAGTCCTTCATAGCAAAGAACTTACTCAACTCTTTCCTCAAATCAGAAATTCTCTCTCCATTGTTTCCTACAATCAACGTGTCATCAACATAAAGCAACAATATAATGAAATCATCATATGAGAATTTCTTATTCGACTGTCTCGAATGAGCTTCATACCCAGTATTTGACTGGCATGTCTCAAGTCCTTCATAGCAAAGAACTTACTCAACTCTTTCTTCAAGTCAGAAATTCTCTCTCCATTGTTTCCTACAATCAACATGTCATCAACATAAAGTAACAATATAATGAAATCATCATATGAGAATTTCTTCACGAACACACAATGGTATGAAGTAGTCTTGGAGTAACCATGGTCCCCCTTGAACGAGTCAAACTTCTTGTACCACTGCCTAGGTGCTTGCTTCAAGCCATATAGACTCTTCTTTAGTCTGCAAATATAGTGTTCCTTGCCTTTGACCGTAAAGCCTTCTGGTTGTAACATATTTCCTCCTCAAGGTCACCATGGAGGAAAGTTGTCTTCACATCCATCAGTTCAACCTCCAGATCAAGACTAGCTGCCAAGCTGAGAACCATCCTGATAGAAGACACCTTCAACATAGGAGAAAAGATCTTCTCAAAGTCAACTCCTTTCCTTTGGTTAAAACCTTTCACAACTAACCTAGATTTGTACCTTGGGTTTGTAGAGTATTCATCATATTTCACTTTATGAACCCACTTGTTTCTTAATGCCAGATTGACTTTGGGAAACTTGACAAGCTCAAACGTATGATTGTCATAAAGGGAGTCCATTTCTTCTTTCATGGCTTCTACCCATTTCTCCTCGTTTGCATCTTGCAAGGATTCTTCATAGTATTCAGACTCGCTGATGTCTGTCAATAAAATGTACTTATATGTAGAATACATGGTGGATGATCGCCTCTCCCTCACAGGTCTCTGTGGTGGGAGAGCCTCGGAAGAAGAAGAGCTCTCATCATCCTGCCCACCATGATCACTACCGCCATCTGCATCATCATCATCGGGAGTGGTGATATGTGGTATATCCTCCTCATGTCCTGCATCTGGTACCTCCTCATATGCATCATCTGGCACCACATGTGGAGCCCTCTGCAAAGTGACTGGCTCCATATCATCTGATTGATAGCTGCTCGAAGGAGAGTCCTTAGCACCCTTCTTGATGTCTTCAATGGTTTGATCTTCAGAGAAGATCACTTCCCTGCTCCTCACCACCTTCTTATCAACTGTATAATACAACATGTAGCCAAGCTCATCTTATCCATATCCTAAGAAGATGCACTTATTTGTCATTACATCCAACTTGGACCTTTCATCCTTGGGAACTTGCACAAAGGAATGGCATCCAAAGACCCATAAATGGTTGTATGAGACATTCTTTCTATGCAAAATCCTGTCAGGAACATCACCATCTAAAGGTACAAGTGGAGATAGATTAATAAAATGAACAAAAGTATAAAGTGCTTCACATAAAAAAAGGAGTTAAGCAACTTAGCTTCAGAAAGGAGACATATGACTCTTTCCATCAAGGTCCTGCTCATTCTCTCTACAATGCCATTCAACTGTTGCGTCTTGGGTGGAGTCTTCTGGTACCTGATACCACGAGACCTACAGTACTCATCAAATGGCCCAATATACTCACCACCATTATCACTGCGGATGCAATTAAGTTTCTTCCCAGATTGTCACTCCACTATCGCATGGAAGTCTTTGAAAACACTAAGGACTTGGTCCTTCCTCTTTAAGGCGTAGACCCAAACTTTCCTGAAGAAATTATCAGTGAATGTAACAAAATAAAATGCACCACCAAGAGAACTAACTTTCAACAGACTAGAAACATCTGTGTGAACAAGCTCCAATAGTTACATCCTCCTAGAAGGTGGATGGATTTTAAAGGAGACTCTCGTTTGCTTCTCAACCAAGCAGTGTGTGCATCTTTCCAACTTCTCTTTCTTGAAATCTGTCAACATATTCTTCCTCACCAAACACTGCAACCCCTTCTCACTTATGTGACCCAATCTTCGATCCACAACTTAATGGCTTTTGCATCTCCAGTCACATGTGCAACATCAAGGGAGATGGATGCATTCATGATGTAAATATTGATGCTATACTTTTTACCACGAGTAACAACCAAGGATCCTCGGGGTAAGCTTCTATTTACCACCACCAAAAGTGTTAAAGTATCCTTCAACATCAAGCTTGCCTGCAGAAATAAGATTTAAGTGTATGTATGGTTCATACCTCACATCTTTGAGCGTCAACACAGATCCATTGACATTCTTCAATGCAATACTGCCAATACCAATAACATGGGATAAAGAACCATTCTTCATCTTTAATGTGCCAAAATCACCAGCTGTATATGAAGAGAAAAAATCTCTCTAAGATGTGACATGTAGAGCATATCCGCTATCAACAAGTCAATAAGTACTATCATGTGCGACATTTACCATCTCCTCATCACAGACAATGAGGAGCTCATGCTGTGCAGCTGCAACAACTTGTTCATTCTTTTTCTCTTTCTTGTCGCCACCATTCTTGTTATTACTCTTAAATTGAAAGCAATACTTCTTGATGTTCCCTTCTTGCTATAGTGGTACTCCATATTCTGATATCTGGATCTGGACTTGCTTCTGGCATTATCTCTACCTTTATCAGTCTTAGTCCGGCTCCTCCCTCTATTCTCTGTGATAAGAACGTCTGACTGTGAAGAGCTTCCTTTGATTTTTCTTCGCATCTTCTCATTGAGAATGCCATACTTGATTGTCTCTAAAGAAATGACCACATTGATTGCAATGTTCGTAAGTGAGACTCAAAAAGTCTCCCATGAATCTAGTAGAGTAGCAAGCAGTAGCAGTACCAACATCTCATCTTCAAACTTTATCTCCATGCTCGTCAACTGGCTAGTAATTCTTTGGAACTCATTCAGAAAATCTAGTACAGAGTTGCATTCCTTGAACCTCAAATTTACTAGTTTCTTGAGAAGAAACAACTTGTTACTTTCCGTCGCGGAGGCGTAAAGATTTTTCAACTTCAATCACAAGCTTCTAGCATGTCTTTCATCTTGGATATGGTTGTAGACAATCTCATCAACAAATTATCTTATGAAGCCACAAACCAGCTCGTGTTCAAATTCTCATTCCTCGTCCGTTTTAGCTTCAGACTTCTGCGTGGAGAACACCGGAAGGTGCATAGCATTCACATATAAAATATCCTTCATCTTATTCTTCCACAAATTGTAATTACTCCTATTAAGACTAATCATCCTGCTCAAATGAAACTCCATCTTGTAATCCGTCATTGAACCTTACTCCGATACCACTTGTTGGTAATACATTCCCCATATAAATTGAATTGTGGAAAAATAATCAAAGTCGATAGGCGGATCCTGCACGATATATCAACTACGAGAAAGTATCTCAACCATAAAAAAAATCAACCACAGATGCACGGAGCATTTTTAACGTGGAAAACCTTCAATACGAGTAAAAAAACTACGGAGTTGATCGCAACCCAAAATCAAGCACTATAATCGAAGTAATCTCTCATGTGGTGCTTGCAAAAGACCGACCCTCAATACGGTGCTATAAATCAACAAACAATGGAGAACAATAGAGAGGAGAAATACCACCCAATGGTAAATCCGTCGTCAAACTGTAGGAAATAATACTGAAGAACTGCTCCAAAGGTTACTCCCTCCAAACTCCGCGGCAACCACAAACCCTCTTTTCTTCTTCCTCTCTCTTATTTCTTTCTTGTGCTAGGAGAGTTTGTGTTGGGATGATCCTGGTATGCACCCCATACCCCCTATTTATACTCTATGGAGATGAGCAAATAAGGAAAATTGGACTCCTACTTCCAATATGATTAGGAAAAGATAACTCCTAATCCTAAAAGGTAATCGATCGCCTTCTCCAATCAATAACTGATTTTTCCTTTTCCAAACAGGACTATTAATGTCCTCTCTCTCTCTCTCTCTCTATATATATATATATATATATATATATATGAAATAGATTCCCACAAGGAGGGAAACCCATCCAACAAGTGGGAGATGTTAGAAAAATTTCACAGAATGATCGAGTGATCAAAATCATCGCATCTTGATCCATCCTCGCTCATCGGATATCTTGATCCATCCTCGCTCATCGGGAGCCCCTTCCCAACTACCATAATCCCATATTTCTATCTCGTTCTCCCTCAAGAAAAAGTCAATTGTGGTGTACCCTATTCCTTGAAGGACTATTGTAACATATGGAACCTATACTTGATCCCATATCGAGGATAACTAGGCATCAAAACTTGTTTGGCTCGGGCCCAACTTGGCATGTATACCATCACGCAAAATGCTTAAACCCAAATTATTTTAGTAGTAGTCCTCAATACTTAATTACCCACTATCACACTTAATGATTACTATAAGTGGAACTATTTCGACCGTGTTATAATCCCATCCACTTATACTTACAACGCCCTCGTTGCGTTATGACCCATCAATTATTCTTAATAATATTAGTATTTGCATGCTCTAAGTGGCACTTTCCTCCTATCATTTTGGTACAGGCGGTTCCGGCTTTTGGGTAAACTTTTCCACTATAAAGGGATATTTCTCTAATACCATTTGTAACATCACGAGCCAACACCTGATCCTTTGTCAATGATAATTGATCTTTACAATTTATTGGGATCGAGTCTAAGTAAGCTTGTAGAGCACCACTCAAAATCCTTAAGCCCAATTTGTGTAGTAGTAGTTCTCATTAATTATCACCTATTACACTCCGTGATTACTAGATATGGGATTATGTGGCTTATCACTTATTCTCAGTAATAGTGTTGTTGCATACTCTAGGTTGCATATTTCTCCTATCTCTTTAGTATATGTTGCTCCTCCTCTTGGGTACCTCCTTCCACTACTAGGATTTATCCCAAGTTGTTTAGTAGTATTTCCTACTATTTACAATCCACCAACACTTAGTAGATTACTAGATATGAGACTATGTCTAGGGTTTGCTACAATTGCCCCCACTTATACTTGCAACGTTCGGTGTTGCCTTGTGACCCATCAAATAATATTTTATAATTTTATTTACATTTTAATTCTTAGGCTTACTTATTTTTTAATTTGTAAATTTCATTTAATTTTTGATAATATAAACTAAAAAGGAAAGTATAATGATTTATAATATATAGAAGAAAAAGGGGTTTACTATTTACAAATAGTGATATTAATATTGTAAAAAATATTTTTTGATTTTTAATTTTAAAAATATTTTTGGCTACTTTCAATATAAAAAAAACTATAAGATAAAGATATTTTACCCTAGGAGCCATCAAATCTTTGTAAATTTCCTGCTCGATCCTATAAACATCGCTATTATGCTCTCGACCCTGTAAAGTTGCTAATCCTTACACCATAAACCCTGTGGTTAACTCCCATCAATTAAACCGTTACTCTTAACTGGATTTCATTAAAAAAAGACGCATATTGCTCTCTTTCTATATCAAAATTACAAAAGATGTTCTTCTTTACCTTCCTCACCCTCCTCCTAATCCTCCCCTCCCCAACAACCCCGACCGTCACCTCTATCTCACCCGTGCTGCCCCCATCCTTCCCGACCCCAACCTCCAACCCCTCTCCATAGCACCCCTGACCGCCAACCCCACCTCCCTTGTGTCGCCCCCACCCTTCTCAACGCCACCCTGACCTAAAACCCCCCTCCCCAACATCCCCCACCGCCCCCACCTCCCCTATGCCGCCCCTACCCTTCACGATGCCACACCGACCTATAGCCCCTTCTCCATATCTCTAGACCTCCTCCCTTGCATCCCCTACGTTGTCTCCACCCTTCCCGACCGCCCCAGCATGTAGCTCCCTTCCCATAGCTTGACGTCCTCCCCCACCTCCATTGCATCATCGCCACCCCTCCTAGTGCAGTGAGCGCACCACTGTGTAGTTCGATTAACTCAATTTTCGGATTTGATATATTCTAATTTTTAAAACATATAAAATACCTAAAGAGTGTTGGATTACAAGTTTTTAATATGAGACCAAGATGTTATATTCCGATATTTAAGAGAAACTAAATTAAATCCATCAAAAGCTATAAAACCTCAAAACAATTCTCCACGATATCTCAAAAAAAACATGAAACTTTTGAAAAAAAACTCCAGAATATGGAAGATATAATAGAAACGAACTTAACGCATCAAAAGTTGCAAAATCCTGTGGTAACATGTGACTTCATTGTATAGGCATTATAAAATCAAAGGCATATATTTTGGAGTGTAAAAGTCACTGGAAAATCATGTGTGTTCTTCCCATGATGAAAGACATAAAGAACAAGAATCGAAAGAGTCTTCAAAAATTCGTACCCGAAATGTGTTCTACAAGGAAGGTGGTGAATTAAAAGGTAAGCACGACCAAAATGTGGTATAAAAAGATTGTATTTAGATTTTAATTGGAAAATCTATGTAATTAGAAGTTGGAATTAATTTGGTTTCAATTGGGAAACCAAATAGCTTGGAGGGAAAGTTGAGAATTCCCAAATTTGAAACATGGTAAAGTTTGGGTGAAGTTTAGTACCATACCTTGGAGCTCTAAACTTTTGGAGGACTTATTTGTGAGTTCACACCCCAAGCTCTTATAACAATAGTAGAGAGGAGGAATGGAGGACCACACACGCGCGTGCGCGCGCTTCGGCTCCGACTCCGGCTCCGGAGAGTCATCTCGGATCTCAATACTTTTGCTGCGAGTTTCATTTGGCTGATCGATTAAATTAACCAGACAGATTAATTTAATTTCGATCACATTGGGAATCTGACTCGATCCAAACAACTCGATTTAGCCGCGGTTTTGGAATCTAAAGGGACACACATGTTAAGGGGATCTGACTCGATCACATTGTAATTTGCTTTCTATTCAAATTTATTAGGTTTAATTTTCGGATTTGATGTATTCTAATTTTTAAAACATATAAGATACTTAAAGTGTTGGATTAAAAACTTTTCATATGAGATACAAGTGCTATGTTCCAATATTTAAGAAAAAACTAAATTAAATCCATCAAAAGTTGCAAAATCCCAAAACCTTTCTTCACGATATCTCACAAAAAAACATGAAACTTTTGGAAAAAAACTCAAGAATATGGAAGACATAAGAGAAACCAACTTAAATCCATCAAAAGTACGATTCTTCAACATATCTCACAAAAATGAATATCATGAAGAAAAAACTCAAGAATATGAAAGACTGATACAAGAAGAAGGAAAATACCCTCAAAGAATCTAATAAAAAATATCAAAAATTGAGTAAAATAAAGATCAACCATGAAGTTTCCTCTCAAAAACACCCACAATAGCTATAGCAAATACTCATGAACGATGTCGTGCTGATATGGGTGCAATATTACTCATATCGGTCCAAGGGAGAAAAAGTAAAGCTGCAAAATCGATTTATATACCAATATCGAAACACACCAACAATATCGATGATATTTCACAATATTTCGAACCATGAGTTACATCAAATGTAGTGGAGGATGATCATGCACAATGTTGTGAGGGAGTTGTGGGTGTGGGGAGGGGAGAGGTGAGGGATTTTTTTAAAGTGTTCATATAATTTTTTTAAAAATTATTTATCCATAAGTGAAACTTAAGGGTATGGCTGTGAAATTTTAAATAAATGAGTGAAAAGGCAATCATGTAATTACAAAGAGGCATACATGTATATGTCCCATTAAAGAAATTCTCAACCCACATCCTCCCTCACAAGGAACAGGACAAGAAAGATATAGACAGTCACTGTGCTGAAAAAGCATGTGTATCAATTAATAATACTTTAATACGGTAAAAGCCAACTGCGAATCAAATCGTATCACCACTCAAAATATCCTGCACCACAAGTTCAGAAGGAAAAAAATCTCGGCCCCTCGCTTCTTCGTAGCCGTCGTCCCTCCCATCCAGAAATCTGAGCCGTCCGTTCTTCTTCGTAGCCGTCGTCCCTCCCCATCCAGAAATCTGAGCCGTCCGTTCCCTCTGGTAACATGTGCTGCGTCCCTTCCAGACCCACCACGTGTCTGTCTACGGACGTCCCGATCGGCGCCTTCCCTGCCGAAAGCGACGGTCCTGATCTGTGGATCTCGTGTCACAATAGGGGAACCCTCCTCTCTGCTTCCCCCGCGTTGGAAGTGTGTGGGTCCCGCGCGTGCTCCTCGCCTTCTCCGTTACGCCATAGATTTCCCCTTCTTCTCCCGCAGACCAAATGGGGACCCCCTTCTGCCACAGCCTACGGCCCTTGTGACAAGACTCACACAGGTCCCATTCTCTGCCGTCGGATCAGGATCTTACCGTTGAGATGCGAGCTTGAACGGGAATGGGATCGGGTTTAGGAATGGTGGGAGGATCCTCCTTGTGGAAATATATTGAATGCGGGTGGATTTGTAGTCCGCTTTCTGTTTGAATATCGAAGATTTAAAATTTTCTTATTCGTCCTCGAGTTAAGTTTTTTTATACAGATGTACATCTCATTTATATATGTTGGCGTATATATTTTATATAGTTTTTAACAGTTCTGTCTGTATTCATTTTCAAATGATACATGTACTAATATTATTTCGGTCTTCAAATATTTGTTTATCTTTCAAGTTTATCTGTTTTAATGTTCTACCCTCATTACTATAAAATACTTTTATTATATTTATTTTATAAAAAGTTATCTATTATACGCAAATTTAAGATAGTTTATATAATATTTATGTTATTTTTCGTACCTGATTCATATCCACTTTTACGAATAAGGCAATGCATTTTACTTATTTGTCAATATATGTATCCACTTATATATTGTTGTTCTCAAACGGGTAAAGAATGATGACATCTATATGAAACATATCCACCCATTTACAGGTTACGATAATGTTATTGTGTTAGCTTCTTCTTTTTCTTGAAGCTTTCTTACTCTACTCAAACACATGACCTATTGGCCACACAAATTGTAACATCCCGTCTTAGGTTCCCTATACCGTTATCATGTAAAATCAGCCTGGCGGTATAGCACCTCAAAACATAGTCTCGCATCCTAAAACTCACAAAGTATATTATAAGTGTGAGATTATTACTTTATAATTTTAATTTAAACTTTTTAAGTGGATTGTAAACCGATTCAATTGAGCATAAGTCTACTAAATTGTTAGGGCTAATTTTCATCAATCACGGTCTAGGATCTAAGTTTGAGGCTTTGCACCAAAACATCCTCTACCTTATCACCTTTTTTACAGAAGGAGAAAAAGTGATTTGTGAGTATAGAAAATTTCGTCCGGAAAAAAGATTGTTCAATGCGAGACTATACAAGTTTTAAACAATTCAGCATCAAAATATTCATTTCGTAAATGTAATGTACCAAATAAAACATAACTAGTACTTTTAGACCATCTCCCACAATTCACCCATTCCCGTCTTTATAAGGAGGACCCCGAGCCTCAACCGAAACGATCGATCCATTCCCCGCTCGCTGCCGCTGCCATCACTACGCCTCCTCCGCCGCGATCCGCAACCACCTCGGCGAATGCAGAACGATGTCGAGACCGAAGCCTAACCCCTGCGGCAAGCGCAAGCGCTTCCCCGCCCGCACCTGCCACCGCAAGCACGTCGAGGACGGGTAGCCTCCGCCGCTCCTGCTGCCTCTCCTCCGCCGCCAGTTGACTCCTCCAAAGCTTCGATCTTTACGCCTTCCTCAATGGAAGCCGACGGCAAGACGCTCCTCCACGGCAAGTACGAGCTCGGCCGCCTCCTCGGGCACGGCACATTCGGCAAGGTGTACCTCGCCCGCGACCTCCGCACCAACTGCAACGTTGCCATGAAGGTCGTCGGCAAGGAGAAGGTCATCAAGGTCGGCATGATGGAGCAGGTCCGTCCCTCCCCGATCCATCTTGCCCTAATCTCGAAGCTTTTGTAAACCTTGATATCTCACCTCGCCTCCGCTTCCCACAGGTGAAGCGCGAGATCTCTGTGATGAAGATGGTGTCACACCCCAACATTGTCGAGCTCCACGAGGTGATGGCGACGAAGTCGAAGATCTACTTCGCGATGGAGCTCGTCCGCGGCGGCGAGCTCTTCTCCAAGATTGCCAAGCACGGGAGGTTCCGCGAGGACCAGGCGAGATCCTACTTCCGCCAGCTGATCTCCGCCATCGATTTCTGCCACTCCCGCGGCGTCTATCACCGGGATCTGAAGCCCGAGAACCTCCTCCTAGACGAGAAGGGTAATCTCAAGATCGCCGATTTCGGCCTCTCAGCGCTCGCCGACCTCCACCCTGACGGGCTTCTACATACGACCTGCGGCACCCCGGCGTACGTCGCGCCGGAAGTGATCCAGAAAAAGGGCTATGATGGCGCCAAGACAGATCTATGGTCCTGCGGGGTCATCCTCTACGTGATGCTCGCCGGGTTCCTCCCGTTCCAAGATGACAATTTGGTGGTTATGTACAAGAAGATCCACCGGGGGGACTTCAAGTGCCCGCCGTGGTTCTCGCCGGAAGCTAGGCGGCTCGTTACGCGCTTGCTTGATCCCAATCCTACGACGAGGATAACGGTCGCTAAGCTCATGGAGACATCGTGGTTCAAGCGGGCAAAGCGGACCGAGGAGGCGGTAAAGGATGTGGAAGGGAGGTGGGGAAAGGACAAGCCGGAGAGCCTCAATGCATTCCATATCATATCCTTATCGGAAGGATTCGACTTGTCACCGTTGTTCGACGAGAAGAGAAAGGAGAGGGAAGAGGGGATGCGGTTTGTGACGAGGGAATCAGCGAGCGGGGTGATATCGAGGATCGAAGGGGTGGCAGAGAGGGCCAACGGAAGGTTTAAGGTGGTTAAGAAGAGCGATAACGGAGTTATGAGATTGGAAGGGCAAGAGAGGGGGAGGAAAGGGAGGCTTGCGGTGGCCGCGGAGATCTTCGCGGTGGCAGCGGAGGTGCTCGTTGTGGAGGTGAAGAAGGAGGCGGGTGATACGTTGGAGTATCGTCAATTCTGCTCCGACGAGCTCCGGCCGGCCCTCCAAGATATTATATGGGCGTCTTCGAATTTGGAGGCGACCGTGGCTTGATCAAGATCGCCGCCGAGGGATAACCTATTGCGAATTGCGCGGTTATTCGGGAGGAGTTTGTAAAAAGTTTGTGGCTAGGTGAAATGAAAGTAGATTTTAATGTGCCTGTGAAGTTGATTTTCCTAGGTCTTGTTTGTTTTAGGTATTGGAATAAAGTCAATTTTCCATCTAATGAGGTTTTCAAGAGTGAATAATTACATCTCATTATTCCATCTTATTCCACCCAAATTTGTATCTTTATTCCACCTTATCTAATCTTATTTCACATTATTTTTCTTATTCATATATTTCCAGTCGAACAAAAAATAGATTATTATCCTTCTTATTCTCTATTATTATTCTTGTTTATTCTTGAACCGAACCCCCTAGTTTTGGGAATGTGTTCTTGTGATGTCGGATTTCTTTTGTGGACTTTAATCATTTTTATTGTTTCTTATTTGCCATCAATGAAACTAGTTAGGGTTATTTACACCCATAATCCTGAGCAGTTTTGTAATTACATCAAAAACCTTCGATAATCATGAATTACACCCACGATCTCGAATAATGCTTAACTCTTCCACACATAACCTTGTGTCAAGTTACATCTATTTCCATCATTCATTTTGATGAAATATGTCAATTTTAGACAACTTTACCCCTTAAACAATATCAAGTTTCCAAATAATTGAAAATATCTCACTCGAATGATATCTTTTGACCTGTGATTTAAATCCGAGGATAGTGATCAATTTTTTGGATTAATAATCATAAATCACAGATCCTGCACTCCATCATCTGCTCTATTCAATTTTTCTTTGCATTGCATCATCATCATATTTTCTCTTTATTATATGAAACCACGCAACTAAAAATCGATGTTTCATGTGTTCGACCTTGGTAGACTTGTCAAGAAAAATTCTCCACAACAATAAAAAATTACGTTTTTTTAATCGAAGATCGTCTCATATACTACAATCCTCTCATCTTCCTCAACTTAGACAAGCAGGAGGAATGATCCTTCAGTGGCTCCAACGAGACGGATGCGGGTCCAATACAAAGGTTATCATGTTGTTGAGGGGAGGGGAAGGGGCAATCAAACGACGACCATTGGTTTATACGACTCCTCGTCCTCGGGGCACACCAGTCCGGAATTGCACTCCAAAATGATAGGTATTGGGGATCAGATTATCTTCGTGATGGCGAGATCGTTGATCATGGTCCCGACATGTGACCGCATAATTGATGACGAGGCTCTGCTGCAGTGGGGAGAGGGCATCCAGATGGAGCAGTGGAGGAAGAGGGACTTGGATAGCTTGATGAGTGGTGTAGAGGATGGTGCGACAGTCAAGGGAGCCAGATCTCGCAAGTGGGCATGCGGATGTGCCATCAGGTCTCCTCCTGGCACTTCATGAGGCTGACCTCGCGGTCGAGGTCCCATGCCTTCTTAAGTAGGAGGCCCTCGTGGACAAAGACACAGAGGAGTTGAGGGATGAGGATGAGGAGCATGACGACGACGTCGAGGGAAATGAGGGTGGTGAGTAACTTGGCGACAACGAGGGAGATTATGATGAGTAAGGAGTGAGGGGGAGAAGGTGAATGTGGTGAGGATATGTGTGAGACCGCAAAGGATGGCGAAGGTGCCGCACTCGACGAGGATCCATCGGAAGGGAAGGACGGATGAGTAGGTGACGAGGTAGATGAGCTCGATGGGGATGAAGAAGTAGGCGAGCACGATAAGGACATCACACACCTTCTGGTATTGGAGGATGTTCTCTGTGCTCAAGAGGGAATGGAGGTCATCTTAACACTCACCGTAGTGTGCCATGGGATGGAGAGTGCAGGTTGTTCGACGAAGGTACCATTAGGGCCATTGTTGAAGGGGAATGGAAACCACGGGGATGAGATCGCATTCCGAGGCGTATAAAAAGTATCAACGAATGAGGAAGGGGAAGGGGAGGCACGAGGGAGCTGGAGGAGGAAGGGAAGGGGGAGGTGCTCAACGGGGGATATGGAGGAGAAAGAGGAGGTGCTCGACGGGGGTGGGTCGAGCTGGACGAGGAAGGGGAGGGGGAGGTGCTTGGCGACGGTGGGGGAGTTAGAGGAGGAAGGGAGGGGGCTGGAAGAAGAAGGGGTTTTCTTCTTCTTCTTTTTTCTTTTGGTTAATTTTGAGTCGCTAGATCATGGATTGGTTAGATTAACTCAATTCTCTGTTTGAGTTAATGAAAAAACTAATGGAGGGTTATGTGTGTAAACATCGCACATATTCTGAGTCTTGAGTGTAATTTGTGATTATCGAGGGTTCCTGGTATAATTATGATACTCATGGTTATGGATGTAAATAACCCAATTGATTGTGATTAAAAGATATTTTTTTATTCTTCAATGAGGAATAAGCCCAATCATTATTATTTTTAAGTATTTTGAACTCCAATCTAATTTTTGGGTCATCTAGTGAGCTGCTTCATAACTTAGCCTCACTATGATATAATGACCACCATTTGACCATATGTCCAAGGTTGATAGATTTTAATATATTATATTATTTTCATCCCAATGTCACATATCAAACTGTGATATTTTCCATTATTAATCTTCTGTTGATCATAACAATCTTCTCCCACTGATCGTAATAATCTTCTCCCATCATTATCAGGTTATGGGTCGATTCCACTTGTTCTAACATGTGCTCAATTCTAACTAGTATTCTTTCTAGGGATTTTTACCCAGCGAACCCTGAAATCTTTCAAAATTACCTCTACGACCTTTGAAACATCGATATTCCTCCCTAGACCCCGTAATCTTGCTCCGTCTTACCCCACAGACCCTGCCGTCTTCTTTAACTTTATTGGAGTTAAAAACATGAGTTAAACTTAGGTTAATCAAACCAAAGAAAATCAACGATCGATCTTCATTCTCCCTCTCTCCGTCCATCCTCCTCCTTCATCCTCTTCTTCAACCCATCAGATGGGAAGCTGCAAAACACAACTGCTGCTGGTGCTGCCTCGACCCTTCTTCTTCAAGCCGACGAAGCCGGCAGCGCCGATGACGAGGACAGAGATTGAGGAGGGGTGGCGATGGCGGGCGGAGGAACGAGCTTCTCCCAAAAGGGGTCGCCCCGGGAGGAGGAGTGGAGGGAGCGGCGGTCGAGATGGGGGCGGACGGGGGAAGAAGGCGCCAGGGAGGGCGAGGTGGAGCAGCATCTGCGTGCGGGGGTGGGGGGGCTTCGAGGAGGAAGCTTAGTGGGTGTGGGGCATCAAGGCAGAGCTTCGCGGGCTTCGAGCAAAAGTATGGGGGAAGGGGGGCTCGACCGGGGGGAGGTCTTCTCTGCCTGGGCTGGAGGGTTGGCGTGGGGGTCTTCTCCGCTAGGGCTTTGAGGAGAGCGGCACCGAGCGAGGGTTTGAGGTGGAGCTCGGCGGGCTTCGAGCAGGAGCTCGGGGGGAGGGGGGCTCGAGCAAGGGCGGAGCCATGGTCTTGGCTCTTTCTCCCACGCGCAGCGGCGGGATGCGCTATGGCGGGGCGGGCTCTGGATTTGGCAGGCGGAGGTGCGAAACCTTGGAGCTGCGGGGTGGGGTGACGATGCCAGCAGCCGCTGCGCGGAGGAGATGATGGTGGCGCGCGACCATGCGGGCGGTGAGGGGAGGCGCGAGTTGCGGGCTTCAGAGGTGGTCACTGGGGCTGTGCCACTGCCTTGGAGGTGACAGTCGTGCGACGAGCAGGTCCTTCAGGGCGGAGGTGGATCCGCGCGGGAGGGTGGTGAAGGCGGAGGTGGTGGCGTTCTGCGGCGGCGATGGTCGGGAGTAAGAGGGCTGCGGGTGGAGGAGCTCCTCCTCAG
>JAZKJV010001748.1:550000-599715 GCA_037367405.1 Ottelia alismoides | reverse complement strand
TCAATCATCTGGAGGAGCTCCTCAAGGCACCGGTCGGGAGAGGTTCGAACTGAAAGTCGGTAACCATTTGCCATCAATCCAGCAATGAGCAACACGAGCACCCTGGTCCGCAGCCAGCACAAAAAGCCGAGGGAAGCGAAGGGAAAGCGCTCCCCCGCCCGTCCAGTCATCCCTCCAGAAGGTGAATAGAAGGACATCCCAAAGCGCATGCCTGAACAACGTATGGAAGTTGGCAGTGAGTGATAGAATGACCCTCCAAAAAAGGGACGGCTTCCTCCCCCGTGTGCCCACTACCGTGCCCCCCACAGTCGGCATCCCATCAGCCCCGTAAATCTGTCGCAGGAGCGTGCAACAGAGGTCCTCCCCAAATTCTGGACACCCACTTCAGCAACAATGCTTCGTTCAACTCGTCCAGCCGATGGATCCCGAGCCCCCCGTCACACTTCCGCAACGTGATCTCCTCCCAGTTAACAAGGTGCATCCCAGAACCCTGGTCGTTCTTACTCCATAGGAACCTCCTCATCAGCCCCTCCAGCCTTCTCCTGATGCCCGCTGGCATGAGCCTGGTGGAGGAGAAGTATACCGGCACGGCGGATAGCACCACCCTCAAGAGCACCATGCGACCACCCTTGGAAAGCACTGCCGCCTTCCATCCCACAAGCCTCCCCTCCACTTTCTCCATGAGCGGAAGCCAGTCCGCCATCTTAGATCTCCCGAGACACAGCGACAGGCCCATGTACTGGATGGGGAGGGCAGAGGTTGTGGTGGCCAGAGCCGAGCCATAGGAAGCGGCCAAATCCTCGGACATACTGAAAGGGACCACACAACATTTATTCTTAAACGAACCTTTAACGAGCCGAACCGAACTTTTACGAACCTTACCTGAGCCGAATCGAACCTGATTAAAGTTTTCATTTTATCGAGCCGAACCAAGCTCGAGCCTTAAAGTATGCTAAACGAGCCGAACCGAGCCTAGGTTGGTTCGCTCAGATTCGGCTCGTTTACACACCTACCTTTTGCATCTACAACAATTATAAAACATCAAATATATTGTAAAAAAATCTGAAAAAAATATATTGCACATATTATAGGACACTAATAAATATCTAAAGGTAAAGTAAAAGTATATAATAACATACCATAAAAATCTTATAAAATTCAAATAAAATCAATGAATGTTTAATTTCACGACTGCTTCTTTTTGCATTTACATATGAAATCCTCGTCAAATAATATAGTGCAATACTATGATTAATTGGGATATATCCTCCACTGACTCAGAATTTATAACTGTAGACAGAAGTTAAATCCATATCATGGAACTTATCGATGGCACTTGGACTCCAGTCAAAAAAAAACTGCTCCCTAACTTATAGCCACTTCTCCTCTTCCCCTGTTCGGCCTCTCACGATGTGGGACTAAACCATTCATTCCTCCTCGTATCCAGCTGCCACCTGCGAGGTTTGCCCGTTCTTAGCCGTCGAAAGGCCGGGGAAAGTGGCTCTGTTTGATTACTGAGATTGAATATGTTTGACATAAGGAATGGGTGTGATGGAATTCCAATCCATCAATGAACGATGGTAAATCGGATTTCCCTGAGGTAACATGATAACCAAACAGACCCTTTAGGGGTCGTTCGGTTGGGAGGGTACACTCCTTCTCCCTCTAATGTGGGTCCCACATTTCTTTTATTTAAAAATAAATAAATAAATTATTTTTCCATCATCAATTCCATAAAAAAATATATTATACCATCATATTATATAAAAATTATAAACTACTCCACGTATACTCACTTTTCCAAACTGTAATATAATCACATCCTAATAACTACTCATTTTTTCAAACTTCGATACAACCATATCACAACAAACGCACTTCTAACCCACCCTCTAGTTTAACCCTCTATCCAAACACCAAAACACAAAAATGAGTTACCCTCTACCAGTTTAACCCGCCCTAACACGCATACCAAAGGCACCCTTAAGGTATGTTTGGTTACTGGGTTGCCTCGAGATAACCCAGTTTACCCCACTGCATTACTGGATTGAAATTTCATCATAAATCAATGTGACATTACATCACATTCCTTATTCCAACCCTTATAACCATACAAATAGCTACTATTCAAAGGAGGTTACTACGACCCACCACATGGGTCCCAAGGGGGTAACACGGTAATTATGGGCTCTTGTGCTCCCTTTTTATGAAAAATCACAGTAATAAACTCTTAGACCGAATGAATATTGTCCTATTTATCTGTCAAAGTTTATCGTAATCCGATGTTTATAACTATTTAACCCGTTATAAAACGGGCCCTATGAATATTGTCCTGATAAGGTCCAAACCCGAAAGTCTGATAGCCCGGCCCGTTAGCTCGACCTGTTTCAAGGGCCCGAATTGTTCGACCCGTTAACTCAACCCATTACTTCTGCATATGAGTGATGATAGAATTCAGATAGATATTAAATTCTGAACATACTAATTTAATTAAATTTAACAACCATCATTGTTATATATACCATTATGATAATAATTTACCATGTTAATGAACATATATTATAAACAATTATATTACACTGATAATATATTCATCATGTTTAAAGCATGTTGTTGTACATAGCAAATTTGTATCGTGAACGTGATTCCTTAATATTATCAACATGGTAAAATATATTTGGATGGGTAAAGAATACACATTTTTATTGGGAATGGGTGGTGTATTTGGAAGATAAAAACAAGCTCAATATGTTATGGAGTTTCAATTGGGCCAGCCCGGCCCGAACCTGACCCATAATGATTGGGTCGGGCTTGAATTTGGGCCTAGATTTTGAAAAATAAAATGGGTCTAGACCCGACCCGTTAACCCGTATAATAAAATGAGTTTGGACCGGGACAAGCCGAACCCGACCCATGCTCAACCCTACTCTTCGTCTTGGCAGTAAATTTATCCACAAATAGTTTCCAATTAAATATCTTACTTAAGATGAAAAGTAGACATTGGAAAGTCCTTATAATTAAAAGGGAATCTTACCAAAGGCCACGAAAGGGATTATGACACCCAATTTTCTTCGTCTTTCTCGTCCTATTCGAGACGGGGTGGTGCTGCTACTGGTTGCAGGAGGTGTCCTCGAGATCGCTGAGGTGATCCAGGGCACACAATGAGATGGTGTAGTGTAGTGTAGTGCTCGTCTAAGATGCGTTGGCCGGTTTTAACCGTCTCGTCTTAACGGTCTCAACGGTCTCGAATTATAGCCAGAAAGGTTGATGAGGAAGGGGATTGCTCTGCACGGCACATGAAATGGTAGGTGCGGAAGGAATGATGTAAGAGGCCTAGACCTCACGGATGAGGGGAGACATTTCTCTACAGGGGCTTCCCGTTAAAAATATTTTGGGATATTTACACCCATAACCCTGAGTAATTTCGCAATAACATTCATAACTCCGTATAATCATGAATTACATGAGAAGCTTCGAATAGTCACTCCGTCTTACATCCATAACTCTCCGTTAATTTAAAACGTTAACTCAACCATATGAGTGAGTTAATCTAACCCATGTACTGATGAACGTTCATGATAACCAAAAAAATGAAAAAAATCCTGACGATGGGATGGAAGCTGCGCACGAGTCGGCGGCAGGGGAGCTTTGTTCCAGCTGTGGGAGGAGCTTCCAAGCAGGGAGCAACAACGGGCACAGGGAGGAGGAGCGCTTCGGGCTCAACGGGGAGGAGGGGGGTGTTGGAGGCACATGCTCGAAGGCTGGAGTGGGGTCGGGGGGAGGGAGGGATTTGCGTCGGGGGGAGGGGGGATTTGCGTTAGGCGGTGGGGGTAGGGGGCGGAGCTCTGTGTGAGGCGACGGGCTGGAGGTCGAAGGGGAGGGAGGGATTTGCGTGTTGGAGGTTGGGGAAGGTCGAAGCGGGGCTTTGCTTGAGGCGTTCGGGGGGTCTTTGTTGGACGACCGGGGGGACAATGGGTTGAGGCGGTGGGCTGGAGGTCGGGGGGAGGGAGAAATTTGCGTGCGAGGGGGGGGGGTGGCGGGGGTGGGCTGGCTCTGCTTGAGGCGGCCGAGGGGTATGTGTTGGACGGCCGGGGGACGGTGGGCTGAAGCTCGAGAAGGGGAGATTTGCGTCAGACGCGGAGGAGGTCAAGGGGAGGGGGGGGGGGTGGAGGCTCTGCGTGAGGCGGCGACGAGCTGGAGGTTGAGGGGCGGGGGGTGAGGGGCTGCAGGTCGCTGGCGGGCGGGGATGTTTCGATGTTCGGGGGGGGGGGGGGGTATTTGACGGGAGCTGCCTCGAACAATGACAGGGGATCGACGGGGAGGAGGTGGTCAATGAGGAGGATGAGGGGAGGGAGAGGGACAGCTCGGCGGTGGAGCGGGCTGGGGGTGGGGTTGCGTTCAAGGAGCAGGTGGGCTGGGCGCACAGAGTACCGGGGAGGGGGCTTCGAGGAGGGAGTGCGACAGCAGGGACCGGGGGGGGGGGGGGGGGGGGGGTTCTCTGCTCGGGGAAAGGGGAGGGTGGCGGGGGTTTGCTCTGCTCGAGTGGAGGCGCTGCTCGGGCGGGGCTCTCCACCAGGTGGAACTCGGCGCTGCGGGTTGGGGAGGGGGGTGTTCTGCTCGAGGGGAGGCGCTGCTCGGAAGAGGCTCTCGACCAGTGCACGGCGGCTTGAAGGAGAGGAGGTGAGGTAGCGGTGGCTGGGAGACGGTGCAAGTCAACGGAATGTGGTTTCAGGCAACAGAGGGACGCCAACTTACAGACGGCGGGAAGGAGAAGGGGAGGAGATCCACGTGTGGGAGGGGCCTAGAGGAAGGGGAGGGAAATGTCATTTTGTAAATATAAAATATTTTGAAGGGCAAACTTGTCCACAATTAACTTTTTCCGTTGAAGTTAACGTAGATTCGAAACGGCACTTGACACAGGGTTATGCCATGTAAAGATTAAGCATTACTCAGGGTTTCTCGTGTAATTCGCGATTATGCAGGGTTATGAATGTTATTGCGAAATTACTCAGGGTTATGGGTGTAAATATCCCAAATATTTTTCATTATAGGCATGCATGAAATCTGATTCCCAAATCCAAGTTAGTCCCCATTGGAGTATTAACTTTGAAAAATATTCCCTAAAATGGGGACCTCTTAAAAATGATTCCCAGACTAGGCATATATCGACAAACTGTTTGCCGCTTCGTGCTTCGCGCACGATAAACGATTTGCCGCGTCACATGGACGACAAAATCTGGATTCCCCGCCGCCTCCTGATGAATCCACATTTCATCATCTTTATTCTATCATTTTGGCATAAAAACCCTAGCAAATACGTGTAAAAACCCTTAATTCCCGTCTCTTAGCATTCATGCATGTACGTGTAAATAGTGTATAAAATACCGTTTTTAAAGCCAAAATTATAGAATAAATAAAAGAAAAGAAAAAGAATAAAATATTGTAAATATTTTATGATCCAAAACCCCGAGACCTAGGCATCCAGATGAATAGGTCGACAAGGAATAAAGTAGGGGAGATAAGGGTCAAAATACCATAAAAATACCTTCTATTTTATTCATTCTTTATTCATTTTGGGACTTATTTTTGGTTCCAATTTTTATACCTCAAATAAAGAGACTTTGAATATGAAAGTTGTAGATAATTTAATAAATAAAAATACAAAATTGATTTCGCTAAAAAATAATATACAGATAAAAAGTTATGATCTGAATAAGATTCAAGAACTCCAACTTCCCAGACCTGTATCTTGCAAATAAAAACTCTAAATGTACCAAACTCACCTTTAATTGTATATAATTTTAAATAAACTATTTAATGAAGGTGGTTTCGTATTTTTCGTAGTTACGGTTTGAATGTTGAGTTTTGGACCCCACTTGTATACTTGTACAGATTAAAATATTCATTTTAATTATTATTCATTATTTTTACAATTTTACATTTTTATAATCTTGTAAATATTACTTATAATACATAGGTATATTAAAACAAGAATAAAACACACATAAAACACAAAAATAAAATACTTGTCTATACTACACCTAGGTATAATACCAATATATATACCTATGTAATTCATACTCCTATTTTATTAAGTGGACAAAACATATCAGAAAAATAAAATAAAAATATATTTAAGTGTATAAAAATACTTTATAAATATATAAAATAATAAACAAAAATAAATCAATTAAAATCACCAAATAAAAATAAATTAATAAAATATATAGGTATATTACCTACATAGGTCTAAAAAGACAACTTGTAAAATTCTACCTCATAAAATTAATTAAAAATCATAATAAAATAATTTATAAAATAATAAACATTTTTATTTAATAACCTAAAATTAAATAATTCATTTTCTATTTTTAATCGATTTTACAAGGTATTTTCCAGGGATTTTTCCTGGTTGGTCCACGTGGACCAACCAGGTGACGGTTCCAGTTGACCCCGGTCAACATGTCGTCCTCCCCTCTGTGCGCCTTGTCAGACCTCGTTGTGCCCCCTATTTCTTTTTTTTTTTTGAGGTCAACACATGCATCTATTCATGTTAAGCCTTAAAGGACTTTTGTTCCTCGATTATCCACCATGCACGCCCTTAGCTCTCCTAGGGTCGAGAGCCGGCGATTGCGTCGATCTCTCTTGATCTTTGGAGCGCCAGAACCACATAGTCAAACCCCTTATATGCCTCCCCTGACTTTGATTTGAATTTGAACCCCTCATTCTAGGTTTAGCTCCCATTTCTTGCGCCTCGAAGCTCTAGGAAGGTGACAGCTCCCTGTAGAGACCGTCAGGCTGGTAGAGCGAAGCCCGAGGAGGCTCCACCACCTCCGCCCATCGTCGATGTTGAGGTACACTTCCCTTTGGCCTCCGGCCATCGAGGCAGCTTCTTTTCCCCTTTATTTCATTTGCTTTTTCTTTGCCGTAGTTTTAGGATCCGTCTCCCATTGTTACTCTTTTGCTTCATCGATCCAATCATCCAACCATTCCACCTCACCGGAGTGCTCCTCCGTCCGAGCATTCATATCACCGTCCATCCCTCGTGAGAGCTTACTGGAGGTCGAGGCATTTCTCCCTCACCTCCATTAACCATTTTTGGCAAGACGCAGGTGCTAAAAGGGCCCTTGGAGGGTTGATTTTGAAGCACTCGAGGTACCTGGACCCACTCTTCTTCTCCGACTCGTCCACGGCACATCGAGGCTCATTGAGCCATTCTGGCCCAGTCGTCGGGTAGAAGGACCTTCCAGGAGTAGTTTGAGTCTTGCAGCATCGAAGGAGATGGCCGGAGCACCGCCAGATCGACGACCGAAGCTCGCCATCGGTCGTGTTCTTCCTTGTTCTTCCAGGGAGGTCCACAGTCGTTCGATCGGGCCTTGGTCATAGAATTGCCAGCCGCCGTCCGATCTTGAGATCCTCAGCCGTAGATCGCCACCTGCATCACCTAATCAGAGCCGTCCGTGGCGAAGCGACATCATGCACCCTGAAGCTGACACGTGGATAAGTGGCTTTAGCCACACCGTTGGATCGCGCCCGAGTGGGGTATTTTGCTCCTTACCCAGCGCATTTTTGTATTTACTAGTTAGCCCATGAACTTTCAGTGGTAGTTTAAACATTTTCATAATAATTGCATCTCGGCCCCTGAACTTTTAATATTTGCATTTAGGTCCTCAGCCACGTCACCTCACGTGACCAGTACACGTGAGGCGCGGGGCATTTTGTAGAGGACCCCTCGCGGGTTTAGCTATTTAGCCTTAGTCCAGGAACTTTAACATCATGTGTAATATTTTTGGACAAATTGCATGTATACCCCTGGATTTTTGTAATATTGCATTTCTACCCCTACCACGTCACGTATTTCTACACGTGGGCTTGGTAATTTTGCAGTTAAGCCCTTACAGCTTTGGGTATTTGTAATTAATCCAGGAACTTCATTTATTAGTTAAATATTTGCATGAAATTGCACTTTAGCCCCTGGATGTTTGCTTATTTGCACTTATGCCCTTGCCAGTAGTGTAGTTTCTTGATGTTGTCTCCATTTATTTCATGCATCCACAACTTGCTAAAAAATCCCAAAAAAATTAGTTTAAGCTCCTGTTTGCTTGCTTATTCACGTCATATTTTTGCATTGCATTTTTATTGCATTTTCATATTTATTAAAAATCAAAAACATGCATTTTCATCACTGTTTGTATTAGAAAATCCATAAAAATTATAAAAACATTTTGAAAAATTCCAAAAAAATTATATTTTGTGTGTCTTATCATACTTTAGTGTCAATCCAAAAATCATTAAAAATTAGAAAACAAAAACCTTAAAAATTAGAAAAATCCTAAAAACTTCATAAAAATATAAAAAATTCTAGGAAAATTCTAAAAATGCAAAATAAGTTTCTGTAGTTTCCTTATCTTATTGCCTTTATTTTAAAATTAATTTGAGGAATTTTTGATACTGTTTGCTAATTTTTATCCTCATTTTAGTCTCGGCCAGTAACTTAATTCACTGTTTTCTTGTATTTTGACTTCTAAAAATACCAAAAGTATTCTGAAAAAATCCCCAAAAATCACAAAAATAGTAGAAAAATATAAAAAGGTCAAAAACATTTTATTTCCTGATTTTTGAGTATTTTCTCTATTTTTATAAGTCCCCCATCTTATCTTCTCTTATATTGTATATATATATTCTATTATAGAAAAAGAAAATATAAAAATATAAAATATAAAAAGAAAATATAAAATCAGAAAATTAAAAAAAACAAAATTAAAAATTAAAAATAAAATTAAAAAATATAAAATTAAAAACCCACAAAAAATTGCATAATTGTAGGCACTTAATCACATCACATTTTTGTGCATTATTGCCCGATCTATCTTGTTTGCTCCCTGAGTTCGACCTCTACATACTTACACCTATACATCTTTTATGTAGAGTTAAAATAAATTTGACTCCACATTTATTCTTCATTGCTTGATTTATATCTTGTGGGTTCATTGTTGACTTTGATCGGGATTCATTGAGGGTCGCCACAGCGACTGTTGTCTCCGCCTTGTGTGAGACAAATTTAGACCCCATGAAATTCAGTCAAATCAAATGGCACTGTTGCCGGGAGCAACAATGTTTAGATCATTATTTTGTGATTGTGATTATTTGCTTATATTATTGCTCATTTGATCTCTCATTTTTTATATCTATTTTTGAGCTATCTGACCATTTATCTTTCTTGTCTTCTTGCGAGGGACCGCGGATCGAGGAGGATCGCTTAGGAGATCTGGTGCATCCTTGGGAGGCGGTCGACTATTCTAGCCTAGCCGGTAGGAGAGAGCAGGAGGATTAGAGAGAGAGCTAGTTAGTTAGTTTACTTTTGTAAGAGAGATATTTGATTAATTTGTAATAATACAGGTACTTGGACACTTCGGATGTTCAGGACTAATTTCCCAAGTGATTGTTCACTTGGGGGGCTCACCGCGATTTTTGTCGGCTTTCTACCGCTTGTCATTTTCCAGTTTTGTTTTATTTTTCCTTTCTTTTATGGAATGAGCCCTTAGCTTTTAGGCTTGATTGATCGAGTAGATGATGACCCGCGGAAAACCCCAAGCAACTAAGGTAGAGAAATATAAACAAAGGTCGTTGCGCACTTAGTCGCTCGAGAAATTCGGATCAACAAGAAAAATGAAGTTCAGACCCCCAAAATCAGATAAAATCAAATAAACACGATAGCGGTCCTGGCTATTAGATTAGCATGGTATAGCGACCAGGGTCGGACTCAGGGAGCACGTGATGGCCTTGCAGCCTACGAAGTAGTCTAAAGAATAAATAAAATAAAATACAGGTGTTTTTGGTGGATTTTTAGTTCTTAAGAAAATGAAGAAAACAAGGAAACAAGCCTACTCAAACAATTATTTAATGCATCAAAAATCAATCAAAAATTCAACTAAAAATGTTTTTATGTATTTTATGTTTTCTACTGTTTTTAGTGAATTTTTGGTATTTTTCTGATTTTTATTTCATTTTCTTAAATAAAACAATGCAAGAAAACAACAACAATGTCCAGCCAAGCTTGAGGGACTTAGATAAAATATCTAATATTCCCTAAAAAGCTTGGAGGTAATTTTCCTGTATAGAAGAAGGGACAAGGAAAATTTAGGCACTGAAATTATTGTTTTTGGATTTTTAAATTAATTATTAGAATTTTTATAGTGTTTTTAGTGTTTTGTAATTTTTGTGAGATTTATATGATGAAAGATGACCAAACTTGGTCAGAAAATCAAACAAGGCAAAAGACACAGTAGCTAATTTTTTTATAGTTTTTAGATGAGTTTAGTATTTTTTGTGATTTTTCAAGTCAGACAGTAAAGAAAATGCATATTTTTGAATTTTTTAAAAATAGTAAATGAAATAAAAAATGTCCCCAAAAATTCTACAAAATTTTACAACATGGCAGGAGCCATGTATCCAATTTTCATTGAATTTGGAGTTCGTTTGCTATTTTATTAAAAACAAAAATCAAGCCACAATACATAGGGACCTAACTGCAATTAGAGCAAAACCCTGGGCCCCTAGAGAACAAGGCAAGAAAATCCGGGGCCAAAAGTGCAAAATGTCCCCCGGACCACGCACGATACACGTGACTCAGGCCTGGGGGGACTTACTTGTCATTCCTATTTATAAAAATGCAAATCATAACAAGCCAAATACGCAGGGCCAATATTACAAATACACCAAATATTCACGTGTCGACGCACGTGTCAACAACTGGCAGGGGTATAAATGCAAATCAAATAAACAGGAGGGTCCGCAGTGCAATATTTGCAAAAATAAAAGAACTAAACTATGTATTTAAAGCACTAAATAGTAAAAGCAGAAACTAGAGGGGCCTAAGAGCAATTTACCCCTTATTAAATCACGAGGGACAGATGTGCGCCACGTAGAAGATTAGACGGCGGTGCTGCAACGTGGGTCTGCGAAGGGGGCCTGGCTCGGATCGGATGTGGGAGGTGTTGCCACGTGGATAATCGGACGACTGCAAGATGTCGTGGCTAAACCTCGTTGAACATACGGTTGCGATCGAACCTCCAAAGATCTGGCGGTAGCTGCTGCTCCGCGAATGGACGGACGTGATCTGATCTGGAGCGTCGAGGCCGATCGGACGTCTGGGGAGGATGTTGGAAGAACAGTTGGCCGGCGAGCTTCGCCGGCCCGATACACACTCTGTGGTCCTCCCCTGCTGCTTCTGGAATGCGGAAGAGCTCCGCCGTGAAGGTCCGCAGCTGATGCTGGTCTCCGATGAGTCGGACAACCACCAGAACGGCCCCGCGATGGCGGTGGCCTGGAGATCCTGTGCCTGAGCTATTGGCCTCCAGATGAGGCTCTCCTGACGTCGTAACCTGCACAGGAAGAAAGATGGGTCGAGGGCAAACTGCCTCGACCCGTCAGAGCACGCGAACAGTGAAAGGAGCGTCGATCTGGGGGCCCTCCGGCGAGCGGCGGAGGTGGAGGGCCGAGGTCCCTGCTCCGGGGCGAGCCAGGGGGAATGGGTAGGTGGAGAAGGTGCGGAGGAGGCTCGTGAATGGATGGACGGAGACGAAAGGCGGAGGCGACGGAGCTACGACTACTGTAACTGAAAAATCCTAATCTAAGCTACTCTATGGGCTAAAAGGTCTACCTAGTGGAGGCTATCGACTGGGCTGAAGCTCGGGGAGCTTCTGGGTCATTGCCTGCAAGGGGTCGTCATCTCTCCGAGGTTGGGCGCGCTCGCGACGGCGCACGGCAGCGGAGCCACCGGATCAAAGGCTTCCAGAGGTGCTCGAGCCTCCCTTCCGCTCCGGCGGACACAGCTGTCACTCAGGCTCACCAGAGGAGGTCCTTGGCTGCGAGTGGAAGGTCCAGAGATGCAGGAAAAGGTCGTCGGAGGAGATGCTTTATATGATCAGGGGTCCGAGAAGAAATGGATCGGGCGAGTCGCTCGCGACTCAGATCCCTAAGACCCACCCCGGGCGAGGATCTGGGATGAACAAGGATCAATCAGGGCCCGGGGTTAGGGTGTTTGGTTGTCGGATCGAATGGGAAATAAATGGAGAAGTCGGGTCGGTCATCAGATCCGCAAGGGAAGAGGGTCCGCGGGGGAAGTTGACCGGGGTCAACAAACCCCCGTGGACCAATCGGAATCCACCAGGTCAAAATTATTTGATTATTTATTTTAAAATAGTAAATGATCGAATTAAGAAAAACTTAAAGCATGAAAAATATTTATTTTATTTTTTTCTATTTTTTGTGATTTTTAGTTAATTTTTCAAAATAAAAATAAGGTATTTACACTATAGAGCTATATATAGGTATATATACAATATATGATTTTTACTTTTGATTTTTAATTTGTTATTTTTATACCTTTTTATCCCCATTTTATATTTTATTTATTTATATCATAAAATTAGGAATAAAAAGGTATTTTTATTTTATTTTTATTATTTATATACAAGGGTGAAATAAATAGATATATACATCTATATACAAGGTATATTTACAATGTGATTTTCGGGTTTTTAATTTTGTGCTTTTTTATTTTGTTTTTGTTGTTTTTATTTTATTTATTTACATCATAAAAGATAGAATATTTACAAAATTTTTGGAATTTTAATTTATTTATTTATAAGGTGAAATAAATATGGATGTGGTTGTATGTACATGATGAATATACACAAGTGACTCTTTTTATTTTCTTTTTTTTATTTTTTTATTTTTCTGTTTTTGTTTTGATTTTTATATTTACAAATATATACAATATATACAAAACCACTTTTATTCTATTTTTAGAGGAAAATATATTTATTTTATTTACAAGTATATTTACACACATGAGCCCCTATCTCCCTCTACTTTGGCTTTTATGCGGTCATGCCCATGCTGAGCCCTCCCTTGGGATTAGGTTGCTCAATATTTATTCTAAATATTTCCCTCTTTTTCTTTTGTCTCTTTATTATTTTATTTTTGCACAAAAACATGCTAATTATTACTTTTTACACCATGCATGCTTTTGATAATTATTTGTATTTACAGACATACATGCATTTGCAAAGGTTTTTGTAGCTAAAATATAAGAATAAAGAGTGATGAATGGGTATTCATCAGTAGATTAGGTCCAAACACCCTAATAACCATTGCATGTACCTATAGTGCATTTTAGACTTAGTTTAAACTAAACAGTCGCCTCATCATCTTCAAGCCTACGTGTCGCGAGCCCACCCTGTCAAGCGCTACTCCTGAACTCGATGTGTCGAAGAGGAGGGCTGAGCCTAGACCGGACTCCTGGATTGAAGATCGGTAGCCGACTTGTGGTGCTTCACGCTAGCAATTGCCTGCTTAGGATGATTTCCGTGTGCATATCGGCATGTAGTATAGGTTTAAAAATTCTTGTTTTGCATCCCGCATGGAGAGAGATATGAGTCACTGTAAGTCCTCTATCGTAGCATCCATCATTTAGGCACTAAGGTGATATTTCCATCTTAGTGCCAACTTGCATTGGCTTTTCCGGCTCTTCTCCCTCTGTTTTTGGAACAAATAGGAATCAAAGAAAATATAAAAACGTTAGGCGCTTATGTTGAATTGACTCAAAACAAGTGATATCACCAAAAAACATAAAAAAGGGACTGCTAAAGAAAACTTGACCTAAATAAAATTGGTTAATTGGATTCATTGCTTGGGGTGAGTAATACCCTCATTTGTATTCAGGTTGCATGGGAAGGTCTCCTTCCAAATGAGAGAGCGGCTTCGTAAGGATTAGAGCCAACAACCCAGTCTGTGGCTGCCTTGTATATCGCCTGGATTTCCGAAGTATTGGCGCTTCTATCGTACGTGGACGAGTAGGGCTTGGTCACCATTTATGACTCTCTATTGTGTAGAGCATCGACCTTGTCCGAAGTATCGAGCCTAGGCCATGCCTTCACGGGGTGTCTGTCTCATCGTCTTGCGTCCGAGTAGGTTCTTGCACGCTCACGGGTGATTCCGTTGCGAGTGAGTTCCGAAGTATCGATTTCGCCTATTGGCTTCCTTTCTCTATTTGTTTGGCTGATTAGGAATCCAGGAAGGGTTACAAGGACTTCAAAAAGTGTAGACTACAGGTTACACAGGAGGAGGACAAGTACGAGATACTCTTCCGGCAATACTCTCTCCTATAGGCGTAGCGCTCTATGGACTCGTTCAAAGATAAATGCCTGAATTCATCTAAAAACTACAAAGATAAAAGCCGAACCCTTACAGCTTCACGTGTTGAGTTGGTGAACCCTTTGCATTGTGTTTGATTGACTAGTCGCTTTAGGTCAAGATCAAAAACACCGCACAATTGTGCGCAATTTTACCCCTCTCCCTTTCTTCTTCATTTCTAAACCTTGCTCTTCTCAAATAATCACGATGATGGGAAGGAGGTATCTTAGGTCGTCTCTGTCGGCACCGCTATCCAGCACTCCTCCTTATTCATCTAGGACGATTTCAAGGAGTCAAGATCCACTCTCCGAACCTGAGTTCACTTCCACCCTGTTCCCCCTTGACCACCCTTCTTCCTCCATCAGTCCAGCAGTTTCAGAGTTTAGTGTAACACAGAGCTCAGATCATTTGACGACACCTGAGATGGGTTCTTTTGCTTTTTCAGAGAACCCAGCCGTGGCAGACAGAGGAGAGCACCCAGATGAGCAGGAGCACCCTCCTTTCCTATATGACCAAGCTGCCATCAACAATTCACTTCTAGCCTCCCTAGAGACAATGCAAAGACAGATCAGAGATCAGGGAGCATTCATGGGTGACGTCATGCGAGAGCTGACGCAGATGAGAGCCGATAGAGAGAACAAATCCGCAGGTGGTGGAGGAGACATACCGAATGCAGTAGGAGGACATCTCGACGTTGAGAGACCGCCATAGACAATCATGAGGGAATTGCACAATCCCGTAGCATCCCTCACTCATCGATGGATCCGACTTCCTCCCGTTCATGGAGATTTCAAGCTTCGCCCCCACACCATTCAGCTACTGCCTAAATTCCATGGGCTGGCGACCGAAGAGCCATACCTCCACCTGCAGGAATTTGAGATGATCTGCAGCACAATCCATGACATGCTGGTGACTGAGGACACCATCAAGATGATAGCCTTCCCATTCTCTTTGGTTGATAGAGCTGCTTACTGGCTGAAACATTTAGGGAAGTTTGTCGACAATTGGGCACAACTCCGGACTGCATATCTGAACAAGTATTATCCTCTCAGCCAGACCAACGCAGCATGAGCCATGATCAGCAATTTCATAATGATCCCTAATGAACAATTACATGAGGCTTGGGATCGATTCAGAGAGCTCATTGACCGGTGTCCACATCATGATATATCCAAGCCCAATCTGGTTCAGAGTTTCTTATGTGGGCTGACACCGGAGCTGCAGGGGCTTGTAAATGCCTCTTGTGGTGGGTCCTATTTTTCCAAGGGTGAAGATGACGTTTGGGCCATCTATGAAGGGATGGCAGAGAATTCGACAGTCATGGCCCAAGCCCGAGTCTACACACAACAGAAGCCCCCCAAGGAGCAGGATCATTTCAAAGGATCGCCCGCATCGATGCCGATCCTCATACTCCGTCGGCAGCCGCAGCCCAAGCCAAATCAGCCGCAACCGACATGGGCATCATTAGTGAGAAGTTGGACCGTCTCGAGATCCTCGAGAAAAAGCAGATGCAAGGACTGGCCCAGATGGACCAGATTACCAAGACCATGAGTGACCGGAATATGCAGAGTCTTTGCATCCAGGAGGCACAAATTTCTACTCAGCAGCCTCCCAGGTCACGAGCTGATCCCAGCAGTAGCAGCTCAACCCAGCCTTCTGCCCACTACCGCCAAGTCAACCATATCCAGGCAGAGCCGGTGTCGCGGCTACAATATCACCCATCGTAGACACCATCTCGGGATACTCAGATGGTTGTCTATCAGCCAGATCAGCCATTGGCAGTTCTTCTTCCACCATCCTTCGAGTAGGAGCCAATGATGGAAGTCAATGGGATATGGTACGACCGGTACCTACAGCCCGGGATTCGTCGCGATCACCCCGGATTCCGTTGGACCACTGGTAGCACCTCCTCCCAGCAGCAACCTCCCGCTCTAGGACATCAGAACAGCCAGCAGCAGCAGCCCCAGTATGCCCATCAGCAGTACCAGTACGGTCCTCATCCCGCCTATCAGGGACAGCAGTGGAGGCAGTGACAACAGCCTCACCAGTCATACCCCCAGCCTCGTGAGCACTTCTCCTCCCAGCAACAACCTCATTTCCAGCAAGGGAATACTTCTGATTCTCAGGCAGCTGCCTTCGAGAACCCAGCATTAGATGACCTCATCCGATTGCTCTCTGAACATCGAGCATCCATCCAGCAGGAAATGGATGAGTTCCGGCAGGAAGTGAGGGATATCATCAAAGGCAAGGCCGCCATACCTGCACAGATCGAACCTAATCCGAATAGTCTAAAAAGAAAATATGAGCAGGTACAGTTTATAGAGGATACTTCTCCTAGTGATTATTTGAGTGACATGTCTTCTTTGTATGATGTTGATTTTGTGACTAATAGGAGCAGCAGGATACCCGCCGGCGGCACCTCATCTGAGCGACAACAGCACGAAGAATCCGGAGTGCCAGATGAGTAGAGTAGCGGTGCTGATGCCGTTGATGATGTTGATGACGGTGGTGCTGATGCCACCAAGGATGGAGATCCAGACGATGGTGCTGAGTCGTCGTAAGACCAGATGCTGACGGTGGTGTTGATGCCACCATTTTTGATGATGTGCCAGAGCGCGGTGCTGATGCCGCAAAGTCAGATGCCGTTGGTGGTACTGAGGCCACCACTTCTACTTTTGTTAAGCTCCCTCATGTTGTGTTGCGACCTTTTGAATCTAAGGACCGTGGTAATAAAAAGAACAAAAAAATGAATAAAGAGAAAATTTATGTATCTACTTCGGATCCATATGTGTTGAATGATGATCGGTGTATGGATTCCATTCCTTCACAGGCACATGAACCTATTCCTAGTCTTCCATCTGCGGAGGCCCCTACCATCCCCTTCCCCGAAGCACTCCGCTTGGCGAAGGGGAATAAAAAAGAAAATCCAAAAAAGACACAACAGGTAGAGTTCCGCAACCAGATGATTGATAGATTCCAGATTCAGCTGACTCTACGAGAGGCATTTGAGCACATTCCCTTCTTCCAAAAGAACTTGAAAGAAAAGACTACAGTCCGCAGGAGGAGGAGGAACCACCATGATCAAATCCATGTGCTCACCCATTACACTTGTTGCACCATTCAGAACCGAATGCCAGCCAAGAGACATGATGCAGGAGCTCCTTATGTCATATGCGAGATTCAGGAGCAGCGGTTTGATCGTACGCTATTAGACAGCGGATCTTCTATCAACCTCCTTCTGGCAGCCTTACTCGACCAATTCGAGTTTGGTCCTCTTCTTCATAGCAGGACGGTCCTTCAGTTTACTGATAGGTCGACTAAGAGGCCGAAGGGGTTGTTGAGAGACGTGGTCGTTACCATTCAGGGTCTGAAATTCCCCGTGGACTTTGCTGTACTGGACATGGAGATCCCTGAGTCGGTAACTGATGCCCCTGTCATACTTGGACGCCCATTCTTGGCCACAGCCAAGGCGGTGACCGATCATGATAATGGGAAGGTGTGCTTTCGCGTAGAGGGCGAGAGCATACAAATAGAGACGATCGAAGAGACCAGAGCGAGAGAATTAGCATGCTCAGAGCAGTCCAGCGATGCCGCGCAGATGACAGAGGACGAGCTAGACATCCACCAGGAGTGTGATTTTGTGATGACCGATGATGAATCCAATTGGACAGATCCAGTAGCACAAGCCCTCGCTCTGCCCGCAGATTCACCATACTTACATCTTATGGCAGTTGAGAGCTTGGAGAGCACACCCCTGGACGAGGATACATTTGAGCTGACAGTTCTGTGACGAGTAGTGCAACAGAATTTCATTCATGTTCTTCTAGTTCTGATCCCTCGGATTCAGACATCGATTGGGATGATTTTGATGACTATTTGCCGTGTTTGATTCCTTCTGAGCCGACAGCCATGACGGAGTGCTAGCCAGCACAGTTTATTGATGATTCAGCAGGGTTCCCTTCGTCAGATTCTCATGCACCGCGAGAGTTCTCACATGCAGACCTGGTAGCATTTACACAGACATATCAGAAGCCAGATCTGCCACCTCCCAGTTGTCCAGAATTGAAACCCTTGCCGCAGTCGCTGAAGTATAGATTCCTTGCGGGAGAGCCAGATATGCACCCAGTCATTATCTCAGCAGGTTTGACTGGAGAAAAAGAATCTCGTCTGATGGAGGTTCTTGAAAGAAACCGCAAGGCGATAGGATGGAGTATAGCTGATCTCCAGGGGATTAGTCTGGCTCTGTGCTCCCACCACATCTATCTTGAGGAGGACTCTAGGCCTTCGCGTGAGTTCCAGCAACGGTTGAACCCGAATCTTCGAGATGTGGTCATGAAAGAAATATCAAGGTGGTGGAGCGCCGATTTTATCTACCCCATCTCCGACTCCAAGTGGGTTAGTCCATTACATGTGGTGCCCAAGAAGAAGGGCATCACTACAGTTGTGAATGAGTCTGGAGAGGAGATAGCTACCCAGGTACCAACTTCTTGGAGGGTCTGTGTGGACTACAGACGATTGAATCATGCCACCAAGAAGGATCATTTCCCACTGCCATTAATTGATCAGATTATCAAGAGGCTAGCAGGGAAGAGTCACTACTGTTTTCTTGACGGGTACTCCGGTTATAATCAAGTGGCCATTGCACCCGAAGACCAGGAGAAAATTGCATTCATATGTCCGTTTGGGACTTATGCTTTCAGACGGATGCCCTTTGGTCTATGTAACGCCCCCACGACATTTCAAAGGTGCATATTGTCCATCTTCTCGGACATGGTGGGTGATTGCTTAGAGGTCTTCATGGATGACTTCTCGGTCTATGGTGATGGGTTTGATGCTTGTCTTGACTGCCTAGACTGTGTGCTTCAGCGCTGCATAGAGGTCAATCTTGTCTTGTCTTGGGAGAAGAGTCACTTCATGGTGACTCAAGGGATGGTCCTTGGTCATATCATCTCCGGCAGGGGCATGGAGGTTGATCCGGCCAAGGTGGAAATCATTAGAAAACTCAATCCACCGTCCAATCTGCGTCAATTGCGGTCTTTTATGGGGCATGTCGGTTTCTACTGACGGTTTATTCTTGACTTCAGTCGAATTGCCTCACCTCTTACTGATTTGCTGACGAAAGACACCGAGTTCATTATAGATGATAAGTGTCTTGCGTCTTTTGAGACTCTCAAGAACATGGTTGTCATGGCTCCTGTCCTTCAGCCACCCGATTGGTCTCTCCCATTCGAGATCATGACGGACACTTCTGATTTTGCCGTAGGGGCTGTGCTTGGACAGAGGAGGGATGGATTGCCGTATGCCATTCACGACGCTAGCCGGACTTTGGATGCCGCTCAGCGGAATTATACTGTGACTGAGAAAGAGATGCTGGCCGTAGTCTTTGCTTTGGATAAGTATCGATCTTATATTCTCGGATCTAGAGTGACTATCTACAAAGATCACACCGCCATCCGGTACCTCATGGCCAAGAAGGATGCCAAAGCTCGCCTTACCAGATGGATCCTTCTGCTCCAGGAATTTGATATTGAGATTAAGGATAAGCCTGGAGTTAAGAATGTGGTGGCGGATCATCTCTCCCGTTTAGAGAACCTTGAGGAATCTGAGCCCAGCGCACCTATCACAGAGACATTTCCGGATGAGGCGATCTCCTCGCTCCCATGGTATGCCGACTTTGTAAACTATCTTGTTGCCAAGACGGTTCCCCAGGGTTGGCCCAGGCAGAAACTTGAGACCTTCCTAGCTAAGGCCAAGTTTTACCATTGGGAGGATCCCGTCCTTTATCATGAAGGAGGGGATAGCATCTGGAGGAGGTGTATTCCTCAAGAAGAGCAGCATAGTGTCCTCACATACTACCACAAGCTTGAGGCAGGAGGACATCATTCTGGGAGACGGACATCACAGAAGGTTCTTCAATCCGGCCTTTGGTAGCCTACTATCTTCAAGGATTCAGATGAATTCGTGAAGAGGTGTACTGACTGTTAGAAGATGGGTACTTGCGGACAGAGAGACATGATGCCCATGCAGCCCATTCACTTTTGTGAGGTTTTTGATGCATGAGGGATTGATTTCATGGGCCCATTTCCTAAGAGTCAGAGATTTGAGCACATTTTGCTCGTTATAGATTATGTTAGCCGTTGGGTTGAGGCCATCCCCGCCCGAGCCGCAGATGCTAAAGATGTGTGTCGTTTTTTGAGGAAAAATATCATTTCACGGTTCGGGGTACCTAGAGTTCTGATTTCCGACGGGGGGTCTCATCTCATTAATGATAAAGTTAGGGCCTTTGCAGACGAGTTCGGTATTGACCATCGTGTTGCCACGCCGTACCACCCTCAGACTAATGGTCTTACTGAAGTATCGAATATGGACATCAAGACGATCTTACAGAAGGTTGTCCGCCCAGACCGAAAGGATTGGTCACAGCTTTTGGACTCGGTCTTGTGGGCCTATCGGACTTCCTTCAAGAATCCATTAGGGACATCTCCCTTTCGCCTCGTCTATGACAAGTCGTGCCATCTGCCAGTGGAAATCAAGCATAAATCATTTTGAGTAGTCACTGAGTTACTGTTAGATCCCGAGAGTATAGGAGAACAGAGGAGAGCAGAGTTGGCAGCCCTGGAGGAGTTGAGAGATACAACCTTTTCTAGCAGCCTACAGTACAAGGAAAAAGTGAAGACATGGCATGATTCTCATATCAGCCATAAACAGTTTAAGCCCGATCAGCGCGTATGGTTGTTTGATTCCAGGCTGAAGTTATTTCCAGGGAAATTACAGAGTAAGTGGAAAGGTCCGTATGTGGTTAGGAAGGTACATGACAATGGTAGCATTGATATATCAGAACCGTCATCTTCCTCTACCTTTCGTGTCAATGGTCAGCGCCTGAAGCTATATCTAGACCATGATCCGCCCACCGTTGACGTTTCCCCCATCCTTCTGGTATGAGATGTGTTCTTCGACTCGGATCATCTACATCTCATACATGGTCATCACTTCTATCTTCCGGTGTATAGATCCATCTGTTGATATCTTTTCTTCTTTTTCTTTTCTATCTTCTGTATCTATCAAAAAGGTGTCGCCCCGTGTAGACAGTTTTCTATACTTAGGACGTTCTTTGTCCTAAGTATAGGGGGGTATGCACCCCCAGTTGTTCTATTCTTTGATCCTCTCCATTGTCTCCTTTGGTTATCTATACTTAGGGGTATCTTACCATAAGTATAGGGGGAAACAATCTGAGTACGATCTGTTCATTCCCACCCTTGACCCTCCCTGCTTTGTGTACAGTCTATTATACTTAGGATTATTTGATCCTAAGTATAGGGGGGACGGTCAACTTCTCATTCGTTCATTCATTCATATCTTATTTATTTAATCTGTAGACTTTTCTATATTCAGTACGAGTTATGTCTTCTCTTTTCTCTCCGATCTATGAGGACATAGCTCAAGCTAAGTATAGGGGGGTCGTATATACTGATGAAAGGGGAAAATTAAGGGTCGTATTAATCCACAAGGCTGATCAATAGTTGATGCGTTGACCGCTCAATAATCCCCAAATCAATCAACAATTAACCCACAATGAAATAATGCAATGAATATAAAAAATGTGAAGTTAAAATTTATTATAACTCTACATGCAAATGTGTATAGGTGTAAGCATGAGTAGAGGTCGAACACTGGGAGGCGAATGGTTGTGTGGTGGAATTTGTTGCGCAATTATTCAATTCAATGATCATGTCCAATTCTTTATTATTTTTGTGGGTTTTTTATTTTATATTTTTTTACTTTATTTTTTTATTTTTATATTTTTTGTTGTGTTTTTATATTTTGTATTTTTTTATATTATCTTTTTCTATTTTTAATTATATAAATGTAGGCATATATAAATACATATATATAAAGAGATATATAAGAGAAGAGAGAAGAGTATATAAGGATATATATTTATATAAATACTCAATATACATATTGGATATACTATGTTTTTGGCTTTTTATATTTTTATATTTTTTGTTATTTTTCTGAAATTTTTCTAATTTTTATGTATTCTCAATTCCCAAAAATATCCCTAATAAGGGATTAAATAAATAGGCCGAAAATAATTTGGGTTTTAAAAATATAAAATAAGTCTCAAAATTACATAAATTAATTTTAATACGTAAATAATAATATATAAATAATTATAAAAAAGGAAAACATATTTTTGGTATTTTTGAAGGGTTTTTTTATATTTTTTTAGGATTTTGGAGCTTCTTGAAATTTTTATATTTTCTTTTTCTATTTTTAGGGTTTTTCATTTTCTAGACTCAATATATATAAATATACCACATATAATATTTTTTATAATTTTTCAAAATGTTTTTCTATATTTTTTGGTATTTTATAAATTAAACAGTGCAAAAATGGCTTTAATGATTAGCTTAAATGCAAAAAATGCAAAATAAAATGTGGGCGTGAAAGTACACTACATGAAGCATCTATCCTAATTTTTGTGGATTTTTAGGAGCTAAATAGCTATTTTTAATAAATAGATAAAAGATCTAAAAATTACACAACCTAGCAGGGGCAATTGCAATTAAAATAAATACAGGGGCCACAGTGCAAATACACCAACTGAAATAAACATTTATTTTATTTTTAAGAACTATTTTACAATTAACAAAAAGCGCTAGGGCTACAATGCAAAATTCACGCGCCTCACGTATGACTGCACGTGAGGCGCGGAAGGACCATTTTGTAAATACATGAAACTGCAGGGGTCCTGTTAGCAAAAATTACATTTTATTTACACTTAATATTTTATTTACTGTATTATAAAATAAATACAAAAATCGTGGGGTTATATGTGAAAATTTACCCCCAAAGGCATGCGGGCGGACGGATTGATCTTGCTCACTTAAACACGTGGCGACCATCCCGCGGCTGGTACCGGTTCGCTGATGGACGGAGGAGATTAGATCAGCCGAGCTAATCTGTCGGTCGAGGCTTCGTTCCATCGGATAGTTGATCTTCGAACTGGGCCTCCATCTTCATCCGACGGCAGGGAGGCAAGGAGGATGAACAGGGAAGAAGGCCAGGCTAGCCGAGCTTCCTCGTCGCTGGTCTTGCCCCTCCGCCATCCTTCGAGGCTTCTGAGGGTCCCACAAGCTTCCTGGTAGGTGGCTCTAACTGTTGGAGGTCTCGGATCGGGCGGAGACACACTGGAGCGCCACCACGACATTGGAGAAGTCGAGGGGCTCTAGGTACCTCCGGCGATATCTTGATTGCGTCTCCTGGTGCTTATCGACACCCCTAACCTGCAGGAAAATACTCACACGGCTCGAGGCGATACTCCTCGGCCCAAGGATGAAGCTGTTAGCACGCGAGATGGAGGTGGAGTTGTTCGCCGGAGCGGAGCTACGGCGAACTACGGGACAAGCTTTTCTACCTAATTAATCGACTAAAACATGCAATAAATAAAATCTAAGGCTGAATCTAAGCTAAATAAATGAAAGAGCACAACTCATACCTGGTAAAAGCACCAAGGACCAGAGGCCTCGCCGGAGCGGCGGCCTTGGGCGCATCTCCTTCCTCCGCGAGCTCCCACAACCTTCAGGGGACCTCCAGCTATCACCTGGATGCACGCTAGACCGAAGATGGGAGCTCTAGGGTTAGGGAAATGGCCAAAAAAGTTCGGAGGAGGAAGATGGTTTATTTATAAACATGGTGGTGCGCCCTTATTACCCGGCCGATAATGAAGAATAGGGGCTATGTACAAGGGATTAAACAAAAGGGTGTGGATGTACATGGATCAACAAAGATTTTTCATGAAGGATTCGAGTGCGATGGATGGACGAGATACCCATGAAAAAGGGAGGAAAATCGGGGAAAAGGGCCTTCTGATGCGCCAAGTCCCAGATGGGACAGTTGACGAGAGGTCAACTCGGGCCGCGTCCTGATTGGTCCACCTAGGATCACTACAGGACAAAACAGAGGTATTTATTTAAAAATTATTTATTTAACATGATAAATGGTTTTATTATTTTTTACTTATAAAATAAAAAATGTTTATTAAATAATGTATTATTTATTTATGATTTTTATTTATTTTTTTGATGTATTTTATTATGGGTTTATTTTAATAATGTATTTATAAGTGTATTTACATGTATTTTGTATAATTTATTTTTATTTTTGTTTATTTTATTTTATTATTTTATCTTATTTTTTATAAATTTATAAATTATTTTTGTGATTATAAATATATTTTTATTTAATTTTTATAAATTTATTTACATTTTTAAATAAATAGGTATGTATACTATGTAGGTATACTTATAGGTATTTTACCTATATTTTATATACACTTTATTTATTTAATATATTTTATTGGTTTTTATTTTGGGCTTGTATTTTTAATAAATTGTATGTAATATTTAGAATATTATAAAAATATGAAAGAGTAAAATAATTAAAGAATGTATTTCCCTTTTATTTATGTACATACATAACATAGGTATTTTGCCTATATATTACATGGACTTATTTTATTTTACAAAATATTTTTGGTTTTCTTTTAATTTCAATATGTATATGTATTATATATATTATTTACAAAATTCTAAAAATATAAATTTATAGAAATAATGAATGAAGAATAAATTGAATATTTTAATCAGGTAGACTATACAATGAGGGCCAAAAACGTAACTTTCACAGATGAACTCCAAATATTATGAAACCAATTTTATTAAATAGCTCTTGAGAAGCTATATACAATTAAAGGTTATTTTGGTTGATGTTGAGTTTTTATTTGCAAGATATGGGTTTGTGAAGTTGAGATTTTGGCTTTTTATTCTGTGTATAAAATGTACAGTGTATATTATTTTCGTACAAACTCAATTTTGTATTTTTATTCACATTATTCTCTACAACTTTCATGTATAAAATATCTTTATTTGATGAACAAATGATTATATACAAAATAGGTGTCAAAAATACATAAATGAATGAATAAATAAATGAGGAATTTATTGTATTATTGGCCCTTATCTCCCCCTACTTTATTCCTTGTCGACCAATTTCATTCTGGCCTTGGTCTCGGGGTTCGGGTCATAAAATATTTGCAATATTTTATTTCTTTTTCTTTTCTTCTCTTTATTCTATTATTTTGGCATTAAAAATCTTATTTTATGTACAATAAATACAATAAATAATGAATGCTATTATAGACAAATTATTGCTATTTACACGCATTTGTTGGGGTTTTTAAGGCCAAAATGATAGAATAAAGAATGATGAATCGAGATTCATCATCCCCCTATACTTGCCTTTGCTAGTCCCTTGCAAACACTTATGCAATAAGTACAAAAAGAATAACAAATAAGAAGAAAAGAAAAAGCAAAAATAAAGAATAAAGAATAAATTGAATTGATCATGATTATTAAACTCATCTATACAAAATCAAAGTTTGGATCTCAGGTTAGACCTTGGTGTGAAAATGTGTGTGGAACCTAGTCGGGAACTAAATTTAAAACACAACAGCCTTCGAGAGTCACAGAACTCGGTTCAAATCTCCTCAATAGCCAGGTCAGAACTAGCCTACATCATATGCAAACCCTTATGACTATGAAGCTGACTTGTACAGTATAAGTGATAGTGGCTCTCCCCAACTGAAATGACAAAGGAACTGACTTCTCCAGAATGACAACCCAATGATTCCCCAATCCAACCCTCTACCGTCGAGGAGTGGGGTATTCCCTTCTAAGTTCAAGTGGCATCCAACTCAAGAGGAGGGGGTGAAGAAGCGAATGGACGGTAGCCAGTGTAGCTACATATCCTGGGATGCAAGACCAGTGTGGTCAAGTCATCCAGCTGCAGGCTTACATGGTATAACTTTGATGCTCAAGCTTGCTTATTTTCTATACAACATATATACATACTCCAGCAGGTACTTTTATTTTTATTTATTTACAAGCCTGTCCACTTTTTTGGAGTTTTTTTCAACATACTATTTACAGCAGCATTTACATAAGGACTTTTTCCTATTGAGCCAGAAGACTATCCCTCTTTTGAAGCTTTATTGCAACCCATACTCTCCTGTCATTCGACTTCATTGAAACTGGACCAGGTTGGGGTGCACTTCCCTCCCTAGACGAGGACGAATGTTTCCACTCGTGTGCGTCTCAGACTGGCAAATCCAACCCCCTCACCACTCCAACTGAGTTGAGCCAAGTGAAAGGTGCAAGTGTCCAAGTTAGGTCACGGCCGACAAGAGTCATGCGTGTGTTTCCAAAAGTTCTAGTTAGTCAGTTGAGGTGACTCGAACCCAGCCCTGATTTCTCAAAGAATTAAGTCTGAATAGACCTGAAGTACCTTAAACCCACTGAATAGACCTGAAGTACCTTAAACCTAGTTCCCATAAGGTTCCAGTGCAATTAGGTGCGGTAAGGTCCAACCAAGCTCCAATCTTCGACTTTATTGGACTAGTTCAACCATCAAGCTCAATCAAAGAATATGAATGCTATGCAAATGCTATTTATAAATATGCAATTTTGCAAAAACATAGAGAGGAATTTTCAAACAAATAATTTAATAAAAGAATTTTGGTACCGAAAATATGTACATGTATTTACACGGGTGTGCCGCTTTATTTACAAAGAATGAAGGATTTACAGGTTTTTGCAAAGTGATTAATTTAGGTGTATATACAATTGATAACGAGTTTTATGTATTTTATTTAGGATTTATTTTATTTTATTTATTTTATTTATTATGATGCTTTTATTCCTCAAATTTATTTGAAAATCATTTTGAAAACTATAGTACAAAATAACTTTTGCAAATATTGACAAATATTTGAAAGCCATTTTGTAAAGATTTTGCAAACACTATATATATATATACATTTTTCAAAATATTGTTACAAAATGTTTTCAAAACCATTTGCAAATAGGTTTTCAAATCCTTTATTTCACACAAATATAAGAATTTTTGCAATTAAAATATTTTTACAAAGGTTGAAAATATTTCACAAAAAGTTTTCCAAACAGTTCACACCATTTTTCAAATCATTTTGCAAAAATATTTTTAACCTGATTTATTAATCAGTATATACAAAAAGAATCCGAGGAATAAGAAGCATTATTAATTAATTTTCAATGAATTATATCATATTTTTAGCCATATTTACTAATAATTATACGAAAGTCCGAGTTATGGCTAAAGTATATACAGTGTATATACGACCCCCCTATACTTAGCATGAGCTATCTCCTCATAGACCGGAAAAGAGAAAGAGAAGACATAACTCGTAGTGAGTATAGAAAAGTCTAACGAATAAACAGATCAAAGAATTAACAAATCAGGGGTTCACCCCCCTATACTTAGGACAAAGTACATCCTACGTACAGAAAACTGACACAAAGGGGCTACACCTTTTATTTAGATAAAGAAGTATGAAAAAGAAAAGAAGAAAAGAAGAAAAGAGAGATATATACAGATAGACGAAAAGATCGTGGAGAATATACGCATCACTCCCCCTATACTTAGGGTGAGATATCCCTAAGTATAAGCAACGACAGGAGTGATGAAACGGAACATAGAATAACACAATGTGTACCCCCTATACTTAGGACATAGTACGTCCTAAGTATAAACACAGAGATATGGCAATAGATCTGGGGCACACAAGACATATGGAAGAAGAAATAACAGAATATACAACACATATATACAAGTGGTGAATAACTGGTGAAGTACAGGACGGTATCTGATAAGCAAATACCGTACTTGCGTCATCGTCTCCTTGTGAGAACGAGGACGCAGTCAGAAGGTGAAAAGACACCCGGATATGCAGTTAGGTAGGTGTCGGCTACCGGGGACAAACAGATCAGAAAGTAAAGATATAGGGTGCGATAGCATGAAGCAGTCAATCGGCTCATAGGGTCAGCATGAGGGAACAGAGCCGATACAGTAGGACCGGGAGGAAGAAGGAATAATACAGATTCCTTCGGTCAATCAGAGTCTCAATAAGATATGGAAAGGTAAGGAACAAGAGACACTGTGACACTCGGTGGTCTTGAGGTTGGAAGATCACAGGAGACACACCGAACACCACAAGACATAGCTCAACCCTGCGAGGGTCGTCAAGGTGAGCAGGCTCAAAGGAGCCGGGAATCAGACCATAATCAGAAGACTTGGTCCCGTGATCCGCAGATCGGATGCACAATCAGAGAAGAGACCAAGTACATATATCATTGAAATCGGCTTCGTGCTCCGCAGATCGGAGACGCCAGAAATGAAATCGAGTACCTAGAAAATGATGTACCCTCCCACAGATAACCCTCGAGGAGTAGTACCTGCTAATCAATGAATAATCAGAAGAAGACTCGACCTTGCGAGGGTCATCAAGGTGAGCGGACGCAAAGGCGTCAGTGATCCATCAGACGGATCATCAGGTACGGTCTTGGTAGACGACATATCGGCTACTAGCAGAAGAGACTGGAGAATCAAGAGAATGTGGCAGCGTCCCGCAGACAACCCTCGGGGAACGCGCTACTAGCTAATCATGGAAACAGCAGATATCAGGAGCTCAGCCTTGCGAGGACCGTCAAGGCGAGCAGACTCAAAGGAGTCTAATCAGATGGGTCCCATGATCTGCAAATCAGATATGCAACTCAAGATGGGACCAAAATCATATATCACATGACTCCATTCCGTGCTCCGCAGATCGGAGACACAGTCAGTAGGGGGAACCAAGCGTAAAGAGAGTGTTGCATGCTCCCGCAGATAGTCCTCGGGGAGTTATGCAATCTAGGCAAGGAATAGTCAGACTGTGTCTCTACCTTGCGAGGGTCGTCAAGGAGAGAGAAGGGCTCGAAGGAGCCGTATCCATCAGACGGACCCAAATAGTGGTCTCAGTAGTCGACAAGTCGGCTACCAACAGAAGAGACCAGTCAGAGCGGAAATATGTCGTAGTCTCCCGCAGATAACCCTCGAGGAGCTAGGAGCTAGTCAAGGAATAATTAGAAAAGATCTCATCCTTGCGAGGACCGTCAAGGAGAGCGGACGCAAAGGCGATTGGCCAAGTCAGTCACGTGCCCCAATAGATTGGGCGCACAATCAGAAAGGGAGATCGACTGCCCATATCAGACGAATCGGCTTCGTGCTCCAACAGATGGAGGCACCAGCAGTGAGTGAAGCCGACCGTAAAGAAAATGTCACATCCTTCCGTTGATAGTCCTTGGGAAGTGATGTGAGCTACACAGTGAATAATCAGAGTACATCTCGTCCTTGCGAGGGTCGTCAAGGAGAGAGAAGGCTCAAAGGAGCCGGATCCACAGAAAATGTGGCCATGGTAGACGACAGACCGTCTACCAGCAGAAGAGGCCGAAAGAGCTATAATGTATCATAGCCTCTCGCAGATAACCCTAGGAGAGCTATGAACTAGGCGGTGAATAATCAGAATATCGAGGCTCGTCCTTGCGAGGACCGTCAAGGGGAGCAATCAGACAGTTGGCCTCATGTACCAACAGATCGGGCACATAATCAGGGGGAGGCCAATCAAGCATATCATCTGACTCAGTCCCGGGTCCCATCAAAATGGCAACCCAAGCAGTGGATGAAACCGTAGTCCTAGATATTGTCGCATTCTCCCGCAGATAGTCCTCAGGGAGGAATGCGAGCTAGATCAATGTAGGTCATGGGAATGCTGGCATAGAATCTCAGGTCCTCAAAAGCATTTAAGCATTCAATCATCCGGAGGGCATAAGATCATGTGAGGGAGCAAATAATCAGGTCAATCACAATACGGTCCCTCAAGTTACTCTAATCAGCTGAGATGGCACATCATATCATCATGACTCCTCTAAGTGCCAGGGGTGGATCAAAGAGTCGGGAGATTAAGGATGGGTCAATCAAGAAAATGAGGAGGATCATGGGGGTTCGGGGGCACCATCATCATGAAGAATATATCAAGATAGTCAAACCAAAATCCGAATCAAGACGGGCCGAGCTGAATGGGTAATCAATCAATCAGGTCACATGAATTCCTCATTGAAGCATCGAAATACGTCACACCCTCCATCCGTTGTACGAGACCAAAAAATTCCTCAATAATGCATCACACTTATGCTCGTGCCCAAAATCAAATAACCTCAAAAACATGCACGTATCTGATCACAATCCCATGGCACACTCATCCCAGCGTCCTCAATCATTGGCCAGGCGTACACAAATAATCAAGGTAATCATAAAATCCTCGATGCGGGCCTCATCGATGTGCACAGCATTCCCGGGTAATAGAAAAGTGATATAGAGAGAACGAGGAGGGCGGGCGAGAAGATCATGACATAGACAAAATTGGGTGTTCCACACAAAGCGGGAACACCTGCAAGAGTGTGGTTCGAGGAGGATGATCTCCTTGATCCGGACAAGATGGGTATAGAAGAGATGGTACGGTGGACACAAGGAAGGTGGTGAAGAAGAGTGAAACAAAGGACTTGGCGAAGAATGATTAAGCTCCAGCGCCAATACCACGACTCGATGCAGATGAGGAGATATATGTATAAGAGAGATAGAGAGACTCAAAGATGAAAACATGACTCACACGGACACGACTCTAAGAGATATGGAAACGTGACTCCAATTCTAGGGAAACAAAAAGCAATGATCTTGGACTTCCAAGTCACAATCAATACACAAGGTAAACCCCCAATTCACCTACTCGACACAGTGAGACCGTCAGGTGACGGCCATTTTTGTTTTCAGTTTTAGAGTTAGGTGAGAAACACAAAGTTGTACAAAAACTTAGGAGGCTTGATGGGATTTGGGCACTGCTCCTTAGTGTGTACGTGAGCACTTAAAACACATACAATGAGGGGGTTGCTCTCCCCAAGACAAGGTAGTCCATTACATTTTATTTTAAGTCCAATAGAGTTAGCAGTCCCGATTTTATTTAAGTTATCACTTTTTTGGGTATTTTCAATGCACGTGCCTATCGAGGTTCCAATTTCCATTTAGCATCCTAAGTGGTCAAAATCAGAGGGAGAAGATCGGAAAAGCCATGCAAGTCGAAAATCAATGATGCATGCCAAGTAAGAAGACTTACAGTGCTTCCCAGCTCTCTCCATGCGGGATGCAGAACAGAATTTGAAACCTATGCTATATGCAAATGCAAGCCGAAGAAATCGCCCTAGGATAGTAACTGCTATTATCGTGAAGCACCACAAGTCAGTCACCGATCTTCAATCCAGGAGTCCGGTCTATGCTCATCCCTCCTCTTCTCGACACATCGAGTTCAGGAGTAGCGCTTGACAGGGTGGGCTCGCGGCACATAGGCTTGAAGATGATGAGGCGACTGTTTCAAGTTTGAACTAAGTCCAAAGCGCACTATAGGTACATGCAAGATATTAAGGTGTTTGGATCTAATCTACTCGATCAAGCAATTCCTAAACTAGGGCTCATTCACACAAAATAATAAAAATAAAATAAAAAAGGAAAAAGCGTCAAAACCATCGAGGCCCCCAAAGGGGACAATCCCTCGGGCAATGGACCTCTGAGTGTACCTGTGAGAGTCCAATTATTACAAGTTTCTTAGTCGCTATCTCACTTAAATATACATAATAAAAATTCACAAAGAATATAGACTGTCTACAAAAATTCTCCTTCATCTGCCTTTGATGCTCTCTCCTGTTGGCTGGTGTAGAATAGCCAACTCCGCCTCGCTTGAGTGCATTGGTCCTCCTAGGAGGTCCTCCTTCGCTTGGTGGTCCCTCGCATCAAAGACAAATAAAGGAGATGGGTCAGAATAGTCTCAATAATCTCAATAATAATCAAATAAATAAATGAACATTGAACATGAGCAAAGAATTAAATAAATGAATGAACAACCATACAAAATCCGTTGCCTCCCCAGCAACGGCGCCATTTGATGACTGAGGAAAATTAAGGGTCGTATTAATCCACAAGGCTGATCAATAGTCGATGCGTTGACTGCTCAATAATCCTCAAATCAATCAACAATTAATCCACAATGAAACATATGCAATGAATATAAAAAATGTGGAGTTAAAATTTATTATAACTCTACATGAAAATGTGTATAGGTGTAAGCATTAGTAGAGGTCGAACACTGGGAGGCGAATGGTTGTGTGGTGGAATTTGTTGCACAATTATTTAATTCAATGATCATGTCCAATTCTTTATTGTTTTTGTGGGTTTTTGATTTTATATATATTTTTTAATTTTATTTTTTTGTTTTTATACTTTTTATTTTGTTTTTATATTTTGTATTTTTTATATTATCTTTTTCTATTTTTAATTATATAAATGTAGGTATATATAAATACATATATATAAATACATATATATATATATAAAGAGATATAAAAGAGAAGAGAGAAGATTATATAAGGATATATATTTATATAAATACTCAATATACATATTGGATATAATTTTTTGGCTTTTTATATTTTTTTGTTATTTTTCTGGATTTTTTCTAATTTTTATGTATTTTCAATTCCCAAAAATATCCCTAATAAGGGATTAAATAAATAGGCCGAAAAGAATTTGGGTTTTAAAAATATAAAATAAATCTCAAAATTATGCAAATTAATTTTAATACGTAAATAATAATATATAAATAATTATAAAAAGGAAAACATATTTTTGGTATTTTTGAAGGGTTTTTATATTTTTTAGGATTTTGGAGCTTCTTAAAATTTTTATATTTTCTTTTTCTATTTTTAGGGTTTTTCATTTTCTGGACTCAATATATATAAGTATACCAATATAATTTTTTTTTGTAATTTTTCAAAATGTTTTTGTATTTTTTTTGGTATTTTATAAATTAAACAGTGCAAAAATGCCTGCTTTTTCATTTTTAATAATTAGGTTAAATGCAAAAAATGCAAAATAAAATATGGGCGTGAAAGTATACTACATGAAGCATCTAACCTAATTTTTGTGGATTTTTAGGAGCTAAATAGCTATTTTTAATAAATAGATAAAAGATCTAAAAATTACACAGCCTGGCAGGGGCGTAATTGCAATTAAAATAAATACAGGGGCCACAGTGCAAATACACCAACTAAAATAAACATTTATTTTATTTTTAAGGACTATTTTACAATTAACAAAAAGCACCATGGCTACAATGCAAAATTCACGCGCCTCACGTGGGACTGCACATGAGGCGCGGAAGGACCATTTTGTAAATACATGAAACTGCAGGGGGCCTATTAGCAAAAATTACATTTTATTTACATTTAATATTTTATTTACTGCATTACAAAATAAATACAAAAATCATGGGGTTATATGTGAAAATTTACCCCCAAAGGCGTGCGGGCGGACGGTTTGATCTTGCTCACTTAAACACGCGGCGACCATCCCGCGGCTGGTACCGGTTCGTTGATGGATGGAGGAGATTAGATCAGTCGAGCTGATCTGTCGGTCGAGGCTTCGTTCCATCGGACGTTTGATCTTCGAACTGGGACTCATCTTCATCCGACGACAGGGAGGCAAGGAGGACGAACATGGAAGAAGGTCGGGCTAGCCGAGCTTCCTCATCGCTGATCTTGCCCCTCCGCCATCCTTCGAGGCTTCTGAGGGTCCCACGAGCTTCCTGGAAGGTGGCTCTAACTGCTGGAGGTCTCGGATCGGGCGGAGACACACTAGAGCGCCACCACGACGTCAGAGAAGTCGAGGGGCTCCAGGTACCTCCGGCGATATCTTGATTGCATCTCCAGGTGCTTATCGACGCTCGTAACCTGCAGGAAAATACTCACACGACTCGAGGCGATATTGCTCGGCCCAAGGATGAAGCTGTTAGCACGCGAAATGGAGGTGGAGTTGTTCGCCGGAGCGGAGCTACGGCGAACTACGGGACAAGCTTTACTACCTAATTAATCGACTAAAACATGCAATAAATAAAACCTAAGGCTGAATCTAAGCTATATAAACGAAAGAGCGCATCTCATACTTGGTAAAGCACCAAGGAGCAGAGGCCTCGCCGGAGTGGCGGTCTTGGGTGCATCTCCTTCCTCCGCGAGCGTCCACAACCTTCAGGGGACCTCCAGCTGTCACCTGGATGCACGCTAAACCGAAGATGGGAGCTCTAGGGTTAGGGAAGTGGCAAAAAAAGTTCAGAGGAGGAAGATGCGTTATTTATAAACATGGTGATGCGCCCTTATTACCCGGCCGATAATGAAGAATAGGAGCTATGTACAAGGGATTAAACAAAAGGGCGTGGATGTATATGGATCAACGAAGATTTTTCATGAAGGATTCGAGTGCGATGGATGGACGAGACACCCATGAAAAAGGGAGGAAAATCGGAGAAAAGATGCTTCTGACGCGCCAGGTCCTAGATGGGACAGTTGACCAGAGGTCAACTCGGGCCGCGTCCTGATTGGTCCACCTAAGATCGCTACAGGATAAAATAGAGGTATTTATTCGAAAATAATTTATTTAACATGATTTTATTATTTTTTGCTTATAAAGTAAAAAATGTTTATTAAATAATTTATTATATGATTTTTATTTATTTTTTTGATGTATTTTATTATGGGTTTAATTTAATAATGTATTTATAATTGTATTTACATGTATTTTGTATAATTTATTTATTTTGTATGTTTTATTTTATTATTTTTTCTTCTTTTTTTATAAATTTATAAATTATTTTTGTGAGTATAATATATTTTTATTTAATTTTTATAAGTTTATTTACATTTTTAAATAAATAGGTATGTATATAGGTATGTATACTATGTAGGTATACTTATAGGTATTTTACCTATATTTTATATAAACTTTATTTATTTATTTTTTTTATTGGTTTTTATTTTGGGTTTGTATTTTTAATAAATTGTATGTAATATTTACAATATTATAAAAATATGAAAGAATAAAATAATTAAAGAATGTATTCCCCTTTTATTTATGTACATACATAACATAGGTATTTTGCCTATATATTACATGGACTTATTTATTTTACAAAATCTTTTTGGTTTTCTTTTAATTTCAATATGTACATGTATTATATATTATTTACAAAATTCTAAAAATATAAATTTATAGAAATAATGAATGAAAAATAAATTGAATATTTTAATCACGTAGACTGTACAATGAGGGTCAAAAACCTAACTTTCAAAGATGAACTCCAAAAATTATGAAACCAATTTTATTAAATAGCACTTGAGAAGCTATATACAATTAAAGGTGATTTTGGTTGATTTTGAGTTTTTATTTGCAAGATATGGGTATGTGAAGTTGAGATTTTGGATTTTTATTCTGTGTATAAAATGTACACTGTATATTATTTTCGTACAAACTCAATTTTGTATTTTTATTCACATTATTCTCTACAACTTTCATGTACAAAATATCTTTATTTGATGAATAAATGTTTATATACAAAATAGGTGTCAAAAATGCATAAATGAATGAATAAATAAATGAGGAATTTATTGTATTATTGGCCCTTATCTCCCCCTACTTTATTCCTTGTCGACCAATTCCATTCTGGTCTTGGTCTCGGGGTTCGGGTCATAAAGTATTTGTAATATTTTATTCCTTTTTCTTTTCTTCTCTTTATTCTATAATTTTGGCATTAAAAACCTTATTTTATGTACAATAAATAATGAATGCTATTATAGACAAATTGATGCTATTTACAAGCATTTGCTGGGGTTTTTAAGACCAAAATGATAGAATAAAAAATGATGAATCAAGATTCATCATATACTGTGTATATACTTTAGCCATAACTCGTACTTTCGTATTTTTACTAATAACTATGGCTAATTATACTTATAAAATTCATTAAAAATATTAATAAAAAGATGTTACCATTCCTCAGATTATTTTTGTACTTACTGATTAATAAATCATGTGAAAATATTTTTTGAAAAATGTTTGAAAAATAGTTTGAAAATCCTTGTGAAAAATCTTTTGAAAACTATTTGAAAATATTTTGTTACATGTTTTCAACCTTTGTAAAAATATTTTGATTGTAAAATTATTTTCTTTGTGTGAAATGAAAATGTTTTGTTACATGTTTTCAACCTTTGTAAAAATATTTTGATTGAAAAAATATTTTCTTTGTGTGAAATAAAATGTTTGAAAAACTATTTGCAAATGGTTTGAAAAATGGTTGCAAAAATATGTAAAAAATCTATACATACTGTTTGGAAAACTTTTGCAAAATGATTTTCAAATGTGTGTACATGTGTGTAAAATTATTTGTAAAAACTATTTTGGACTATAGTTTTCAAAGTTGTTTGGAAAACTTTTTCAAATAAGTTTGAGGAATATATACATCACACCAAAAATCACTATATATACCTATAAAATTGACCACTTACCCTTGCAAAATCCTAAAACCCACTTCTTGTAAATACAAAATGCATCCCCCTGTAAATATTTGTACCTAGTTTTTGGCCAAAACCTTTTTATTTTCAAAAATCCCAAAAACATTTGCAAAACTAAAATCCAAAAATATTTGAAAAATCTTTTCGAAAAATACAAAAAATGCATATGCATCATCTTTTCAAAAATCCATAAAAAGTTCAAAATCTTTGAAAAATTGCATCACAAAAATATTTTCTGCATTTGCATAGCATGAGCATTTTTCGGATTGAGTTTGATAGTTGAACGAGTCTAAGTAAAATCCGAAGATTGGAGCTTAGTTGGACCTTAAATCTACCTAACTAACAGGAACCTTATAGGAACTGGGATTGAGGTACTTCAGGTCTAGTTGACTTAATTCTTGAGGATCACGAGACTTGGTTCAATGGATTCTTGACGGTCTAAGTAGAGTATTTCGGAGCACACGCACAACTCTTGTTGATAATGACCTAACTTGGACACTTGCACCTTTCACATGGCTCAACTCAGTTGGAGTGGTGAGGGGGTTGGATTTGCCGGTATAAGACGCACACAGGTGGAAACACTTGTCCTCCTCTAGGGAGGGAAGTGCGCCCCAACCCGTCTAGTGATGATGAGTTTCGAGGATAGGAGATCGTGGGTTGCGATAAAGCTTCAAAAGAGGGATAGTCTACTGGTTCAAGAGGAAAAACTCCCTATGTAAATGCTGTTGTATATAATATTCAAAAAAATGCAAAAAAGCAAAAACTTCAAAAAAGGTGGACAGGCCTGTGCAAAAATAAAAATGCCTGCTGTAGTGTACATATGTGTAAAGTCAAATAAGCAAGCTTGAGCTTCAAAGTCATATCATGTGAGCCTGCAGCTGGATGACTTGACTACACTGGTCTTGCATCCTAGGATAGGTAGCTAGACTGGCTACCGTCCATTCTTCTCTTCACCCCCCTCCTCTTGAGCTGGTTGCCACTTGAACTTAGAAGGGAATATCCTGCTCCTTGAGGAATGAGTTGTTGGATTAGGGAATCATTGGGTTGTCATATTAAAGAAGTCAGTCTCTTTGTCATTTCAGTTGGGGAGAGCCACTATCACTTACACTGTACGAGTCAGATTCATAGTCGTAAGGGTTTGCGTATGAGTTGAAGTATTTCTAACCGCTCTATTGAGGAGATTTGAGCAGAGTCTTGGGGTTCTCAGGGACTGTTGAATTTCAAATTCGGTTCTCATTAAGGTTCCGCCCGCACTTAAATTCCTAAGGTCTAACTTAAGCTCCAAACTTTGATTTTGTGAAGATAAGTTTGATAATCAAATTTAATCCACCTTCTTCTTTTTCTTTTCTTTCTTTTTCTTTCTGCACTTATTGCATAAGTGTTTGCTAGGGACTAGCATAGGTAAAGTATAGGGGGATGATGAATCCACATTTCATCATCTTTATTCTATCATTTTGGCATCAAAAACCCTAGCAAATGCGTGTAAAAACCCTTAATTCCCGCATCTTAGCATTCATGCATGTACATGTAAATAGTGTATAAAATACTGTTTTTAAATCCAAAATTATAGAATAAAATAGAAAAGAAAAAGAATAACGAGACCTAAGCATCCAGATGAATAGGTCGACAAGGAATAAAGTAGAGGGAGATAAGGGTCAAAATACCATAAAAATACCTTCTATTTTATTCATTCTTTATTCATTTTGGGACCTATTTTTGGTTCCACTTTTTATACCTCAAATAAAGAGAATTTGAATATGAAAGTTGTAGATAATTTAATACATAAAAATACAAAATTGATTTCACTCAAAAATAATATACAGATAAAAAGTTATGATATGAATAAGATTCCAGTACTCTAACTTCCCAGACCTGTATCTTGCAAATAAAAACTCAAAATGTACCAAACTCACCTTTAATTGTATATAATTTTAAATAAACTATTTAATGAAGGTGGTTTCATATCTTTCGGAGTTACGGTTTGAAAGTTGAGTTTTGGACCCCACTTGTATACTTGTTCAGATTAAAATATTCATTTTAATTATTATTCATTATTTTTACAATTTTACATTTTTATAATCTTGTAAATATTAATTATAATACATAGGTATATTAAAAAAGGAATAAAATACACATAAAACACAAAAATAAAATACTTGTCTATACTACACCTAGGTATAATACCAATATATATACCTATGCAATTCATACTCCTATATTTAGTGGACAAAACATATCAGAAAAATAAAATAAAAATATATTTAAGTGTATAACAATACTTTATAAATATATAAAATAATAAACAAAAATAAGTCAACTAAAATCACCAAATAAAAATAAATTAATAAAATATATAGGTATATGTACCTACATAGGTCTAAAAAGACAACTTGTAAAATTCTACCTCAAAAAAAATTAAAAATCATAATAAAATATTTTATAAAAAAAATAAACATTTTTTATTTATAACCTAAAATTAAATAATTCATTTTCTATTTTTAATCGATTTTACAAGGTATTTTCCAGGGATTTTTTCTGGTTGGTCCACGTGGACCAACCAGGTGACGACCCTAGTTGACCCCGGTCAACTGGTCGTCCTCCCCTCTGTGCGCCTTGTCAGACCTCGTTGCGCCCCCTATTTCTCGTTTTTTCGAGGTCAACACACGCACCTATTCATGTTAAACCCTAGGGTCGAGAGCCGGCGATTGTGTCGATCTCTCTTGATCTTTGGAGCGCCAGAACCACAGAGTCAAACCCCTTATATGCCTTCCCCGACTTCGATTTGAATTTGAACCCCTCATTCTAGGTTTAGCTCCCATTTCTTGCGCCTCGAAGCTCCAGGAAGGTGACAGCTCCTATAGAGACCGTCAGGCTGGTAGAGCGAAGCCCGAGGAGGCTCCACCACCTCCGTCCATCGCCGGTGTTGAGGTATACTTCCCTCTGGCCTCCGGCCATCGAGGTAGCTTCTTTTCCCCTTTATTTCTTTTGCTTTTTCTTTGCCGTAGTTTTAGGATCCGTCTCCCATCGTTACTCTTTCGCTTCATCGATCCAATCATCCAACCATTCCACCTCGCTGGAGTGCTCCTCCGACCGAGCATCCATATCGCCGTTCATCCCTCGTGAGAGCTTACTGGAGGTTGAGATATTTTGCCTTCACCTCCATTAACCATTTTTGGCAAGACACAGGAGCTAAAAGGCCCTAGAGGGTTGATTTTGAAGCACTCGAGGTACCTGGACCCACTCGTCTTCTCCGACTCGTCCACGGCGCATCGAGGCTCATTGAGCCATTCTGGCCCCGCCGTCGGGTAGAAGGACCTTCCAGGAGTAGTTTGAGCCTTGCAGCATCGAAGGAGACGGTCGGAGCACCGCCAGATCGACGACCGAAGCTCGCTATCGGCCGTGTTCTTCCCTGTTCTTCCAGGGAGGTCCACGGTCGTTCGATCGGGCCTTGGTCCCAGAATTGCCAGCCGCTGTCCGATCTTGAGATCCTGAGCCGTAGATCGCCACCTACATCATCTAATCAGAGCTGTCCGTGGCGAAGCGGCATCTTGACCCCTGAAGCTGACACGTGGATAAGTGGCTTTAGCCACACCGTTGGATCGCGTCCGAGTGGGGTATTTTGCATCCTTTCCCAGCGTATTTTTGTATTTACTAGTTATCCCATGAACTTTCAGTGGTAGTTTAAACATTTTTGTAATAATTGCATCTAGGCCCTGAACTTTTGATATTTGCATTTAGGTCCTCAGCCACGTCACCTCACGTGACCAGTACACGTGAGGCGCGAGGCATTTTGCAGAGGACCCCTCGCGGGTTTTGCTATTTAACCTTAGTCCAGGAACTTTAACATCACATGTAATATTTTGGGATAAATTGCATGTATACCCCTGGAGTTTTGTAATATTGCATTTCTACCCCTGCTAGGTCACGTGTTTCTACACGTGGGCTTGGTAATTTTGCAGTTAAGCCCTTGCGGCTTTGGGTGTTTGTAATTAATCCAGGAACTTCATTTATTAGTTAAATATTTTGCGTGAAAATTGCACTTTGGCCCCTGGATGTTTGCTTATTTGCACTTATGCCCTTGCCAGTAGTGTAGTTTCTTGATGTTGTCTCCATTTTTTTCATGCATCCATAACTTGCTAAAAAATCCACAAAAAATTAGTTTAAGCTCTTGTTTGCTTGTTATTCACGCCATATTTTTGCATTGCATTTTTATTGCATTTTCATATTTATTAAAAATCAAAAACATGCATTTTCAGCACTGCTTACATTAGAAAATCCATAAAAATTATAAAAACGTTTTGAAAAATTCCAAAATAAATTTTATTTTGTATGTCTTATCATACTTTAGTGTCAGTCCAAAAATCATTAAAAATTTCAAAACAAAAACCTTAAAAATTAGAAAAGTCCACAGAGAAGATCTCAGCTCTTGTTTTATGTTGGCTTCGTAACAATCATCCACTATCGTAATTGTTAGAAAATAGGAAGCAGAAGCGAAACATGGAAAACATAAAGAAGAATAAGAACAACAGGATTTAACGTGGAACCCTACTCCCTAAGGAGCGCGATGAAACCACAGGAGAAGCCCTCAAAGGGGCATATGCAACATTATTTTTCTCAATGGACTACAAGGGTGTGGGGGGCTCTATATATAGCACCCATGGAGTCTCCACATCCCACAGATGGTAGATGTGGTACTAAACACTGGATGGGGTAAATGGATGTCTTCAGTCTATTTACCTATCTCCCTCATATATGACGCATACAATGAATACTCCAACACTCCCCCTCAAGCTAGAGCATGCAATTCTCAGCTTGGACAAAAAGAAAGAAACTCAACTCAACACTACAGGACACTACGGACAATATGAACTCAACGCGCACAATTGTTGTTGTCAAGGACGTTGCTTCTCATGCCGTGCAAATGAGGAGGAGGAACGGGCTGGATCGTGAGTCAACTAAATCTCCTCGTCGGAGAGCATGTGCTCCGTACTACGTCTGTCAGAGTCACTGCAACTGAAATGAGTCTCCTCGTCGGAGTACTACCACAATAATGTGGACAGCTGCTCCATCTCTGAAAAGAGACGAACTGAAATGGTTGTGGAAGTGCAACCCTCGTCGGAGTCCACGATCGCTAGAGAATGGAGTCTGAAATAGTCTCATCGTCGGAGAACTTGGTCCCTCTCATCTGGCACAGAGAATGGTACTCCACCAAGGTGGCGTCCCACATACGTCCACTTCTCTGAACTTAGCCCAATAGTCGAGCTTAGTGGCTCAATCTCCACCATCTTTGCAAGTCCTTCTTTAGGTCATAGAGCTTGAGTCTGATCAGGGACTCAACATTCTATTGCTGAAGGGCAGCGGAGCCTCGAAGCATCACTTGATTCAATAAGCCCCGAGATCGAGAGCATTCCTTTATTATCGGATCTCCTCCTAGAGTGGAGGAGGACCAACCTCGTGTTCAGCATCATTGGACACAATAGCCACCATAGAGTTTCCCAAGCTATAAAGCACAAAACCTTCATCACAACACACTCTGTAAGTCTTCGTCTATTTCCTCGTTATAGGAATGACCTTATAAAGTAGCCTTTGGAGATCAGCATCTTGAGAGAAGGAGACAAGGCATGGAGAAGTTACAATTGTCGTTTGTCGATGGATGAAGACTTAATCTTCAGTCGTTGATCAACACGTCCAACTACATATCTCAGCCCTTCGTTGCTCGGCAGTTGAGACCGGGAAGCAGATCCTCTGCCATAAAACCCCCCTCCAAATTCAACTATCGATCTCAGCAGCATTGAAGGGATGTAGTGCACCCCACGTGTCTACACCTTGGCTTTTGGATCAGATAAGTTAGAGTGTTATCCACCGTCAGATTAACAAACTAGCACATGACATTGATCACATGGGAGAGTTATTTACATCTACACGTAACCAACATCCAAAACTTATACGAATACCCACATCACTGGGGCGACAGAATCCTAGGGGATTAGTTGGATTAAATGATAAGTCCCTACTAGACTCTTTGATGAACACATTTTATTCTATACATTTCTATCTAAATCTTCAAACATTTTATTGAATAATTTTTGACCCATAAGTACAAAAATTATGTAACTAATATTATTTTGAATCTTATTTATTCCTTTACATTTCGATATATTGTGCATGGATCATCAGAATGAAATTGAATTTTCAATAACTATTGAATGATACCCATGTTCTATGGTTGAATTTTTTTATTGAAGCAAATATTTTATGAAAAAATGTGCAGAAGTACTAAACATATAGTATTTGATGTATGGAGACTTTTGGCTCCAGAATCATTGAATTTCATTGATAGGTATGCTTTGAAATAATTATTTTACCACTTCCATGAATATTTTTATTTGGAATATTATTTGTTTTTTTTAAAATAAAAATAGCTTACATACACATTGAGATTGTCTATTGCCTATGATTTATTGAGAATTTTCTCTAATGATCTACGTGGATTAAAAATTCAAATACTGATCAGAGACCCTTGCTCATTTACTATTTTTAATTTTCTCGTATTACTTATTAATTATAGAATTTATAAAAAAATACGGTAGTTTGCATTAACATTTACATCCATACAATATTTTTGGTACTGCAACATATAATATTTTCATAATTTAAATTGAAAAAAATAAAAAGTTGGGATTTTTACCTGACAGATCCTATAAACTTTTCAAATTATCTCTACGATCTTTGAAACAACCTAATTCCCCCTTCGACCCCGTAAACTTGCTAACTCTTACCCTACAGATACTGCGGTTAACCCCCATCCATTTACTCACTAAAATTAACCGGATTTCGTTATGTACTTTTACATTATATCCATTTTGCTTATCAAATTTACATTGAGCACCACTCCCCCTCACCCTCTTCCCCATCTCTCTTTCCCCACCCAACACCCACCCACCTCCTCAACCGTCGCCCTGACCCTCCTCCTCCTCCTCCATAGTCTCTTCATGACATTGCCAGGGAGAAGACTCTCAGAGAGAACTGTTGCCCCAGGTACTGACGTGCCCAGAACTCGATCCTCATATTCCACATGCCGATGATGTCAAAGGCAAGGTAGATGGTCGTCCACGACTGCAGATACACCTGCACCCACAGAGAAGATCTCAGCTCTTGTTTTATGTTGGCTTCGTAACAATCATCCACTATCGTAATTGTTAGAAAATAGGAAGCAGAAGCGAAACATGGAAAACATAAAGAAGAATAAGAACAACAGGATTTAACGTGGAACCCTACTCCCTAAGGAGCGCGATGAAACCACAGGAGAAGCCCTCAAAGGGGCATATGCAACATTATTTTTCTCAATGGACTACAAGGGTGTGGGGGGCTCTATATATAGCACCAATGGAGTCTCCACATCCCACAGATGGTAGATGTGGTACTAAACACTGGATGGGGTAAATGGATGTCTTCAGTCTATTTACCTATCTCCCTCATATATGACGCATACAATGAATACTCTAACACTCCCCTCAAGCTAGAGCATGCAATTCTCAGCTTGGACAAAAAGAAAGAAACTCAACTCAACACTACAGGACACTACGTACAATATGAACTCAACGCGCACAATTGTTGTTGTCAAGGACGTTGCTTCTCATGCCGTGCAGATGAGGAGGAGGAACGGGCTGGATCGTGAGTCAACTAAATCTCCTCGTCGGAGAGCATGTGCTCTGTACTACGTCTGTCAGAGTCACTGCAACTGAAATGAGTCTCCTCATCGGAGTACTACCACAATAATGTGGACAACTGCTCCATCTCTGAAAAGAGACGAACTGAAATGGCCGTGGAAGTGCAACCCTCGTCGGAGTCCACGATCGCTAGAGAATGGAGTCTGAAATAGTCTCATCGTCGGAGAACTTGGTCCCTCTCATCTGGCACAAAGAATGGTACACTACTGTGGAATACCTATGATATCACATGAAAACCCTTGCCTACATGGCACAAGGAATGGTCCTCTACTCTGGAGTCCCTATGCCTAACATGAAAACTCTGGTTGAAAACAACAAGAATGATGGGGACCATTGAAATTGAAGATCGCACACTCGTGCATCTTGAACTGCAGACTCGGAAATTGACGCTGAGTCTGAACATCTGACAATTGTAGAGTCTGAGTAAATGGCTGGTCTCTGACAAATCTGAATATGGAATATAGACCTGTGACTCTACATATACTCTCTCTTTCTTCCATACTTGCTGGAAAACATAGACGTCGACAAAGTTGGGAGAAGATAAAGAAATTGGGGGTACACATGAATATTCTCAAAAATTTCTTGCGGCTTTTCTTTTTTTGGTAAGCTGTCAAAACACTTTTTTAAGCCATTTCAACCCCTTTTTCGGCATTTTGTCCTCTTTTTAAAATCTTTGTACGGCTTTTTTATGTACGCGCCCCTTTTTTTGAATCATTTTTATCGGACTACTTAGGCTCGACACTCATTTCCCCCTTTTTCAATCATTTTTTCAATAACATACGGAAAAAAAGGTCGAAAACTCTCTTACCACCATCCTTTTTTAAAGTCACGAGCTCATCATTTTTTAGCAGGGTCGCATGCCCTTGGCAAAAATAAAAACCCCTTTAGGGTTCCCAGTCATGATGCCGCCGATGGGGGATTTTCTCATTGTATGTTGCCTGCACGCGTGGCTGTGCACGCAACGCCTGATGTGAAGGAGTTGCAGGAGCCGCCACCGAGCACAAACTGGAGAGGAGCGGGGTTCTCCTGGAATTGCTGGGTCACGCACGAGTTGAAGATACCGCTAGGAGTTCTGATGCAGTGCAGCACCAATGTCCGTGCAAATGATGTGATTTTCGGGCACAGTGTAGAACTACTTAAACTAGACTTATTGTGATTTTTTGGTGTTTTTTGGAGCAATAAATAATTTAATATGGAATTAAAGGCACATAGTGGCAAAACTATGTAAATTTCCACAAAAAGAATTATATTAAATTCCTCAAAGATCACAAAAATGCAACAAGAGTCCACACTTATAAATCACAAATTTCTCTACTACATGCAATTTTAAGATTTAAAAATTGATGCGAAATGAGTGCCAAAATAAACGTGCAAACACAGGGATCAAAATGTAAACAGGAATTGATTAAAATAAGACGTGTGTACAGGTACTAAAATGCAATTACCTATAATGCAGTGGATATGAGTGCAAATTATCCACTGAACAGATACGCCTCACGTGATGATGCCTGGCAGGGACTGAAGTGCAATTTTGAAAACTTACAGGGGCCTTAGTGTAAATTACCCAGACTGCACGTGAAGACCACGTGAGGTACTAGGCTCGGATGGTGATGGAGGATCGGATGGTGGCTCGAATCTTCTGCAGGCTCGGACGTGCTTCGGATGAGGCTCGGGAGCTCCGAGCCTAAGGGGCGAGGAAGAGGCTCGGAGGAAATGACATGGCATGCCTTGGGTCCGTCAAATTAAGAGGGATCCAACGGTGGTGGTGACTCGTTGCGTGATGCGGACCGTCAGATGGCAATCGATCCGACGGTATCTAGAGTTCCTATCGAGAGCGACGCGTACGAATAATGGTCATTGGATGATCACATGGGGATGAATCCAACGGCAGCTGTAGCATGGGTTCTTCCTCCTCCACCGCTGCGATGACGATGACGTCTGAGCTCCGGCGAAGGGTCCGCTGCTCCGCCGCCCTCTTCTTTGCTCGGTGAAGACGCCGGAAGGCTCCTGAGTGGTTGGGAGTGATACTGGAGGTGCAGCAGAGCGATCGGAGGTTCTGGAAGAGGTAGGGATGGTCTGCACGTTGGAGATAAAGGATGCTCAAAGCAGCTTCGACGAGGTTCCGACCAGTGATGATGGTGGCCCTACAACGTTAGTGAAGCCAAAGAAAATGATTCTCATGCTCGTGTGGGTGCAGTGAGTGACTGGAGGTCTGTGGAACGAAGTGGGTGAATGTCGACGGGCTCCTCCGCCGTGAGGGGCAGAGCAACGATCGGAGATGGTTCAATGGGTCATGGGAGCGAACGGAATGTTGCGCGAAGATGGGAGCTCCAAGGTGGATCTCGATTGATAGTCGGCGAGAGGAGATGTTGAGCGGAGAAGGCAGAGAAAGAAAGAGAAAATTGGAGTGGAAGAAGATGATAATCGGAGAAGAAGATGGAGGATGCTACCTGGGAATGGAGGCTCGGAGTGGAGCCGTTGGTCTTTACTCGAGGGATGATGGGAGCTCGATCTCACGCAGCTTGATGGAGGAGCTATTGCACGGTGAAGCTCGTTGTAGATCTCGCCGGAGAAGAACCGTTGTCTTCGCTCGGATTCATGCCTTATCTTTGTCACAGATAGCAGGAGAACAACTCAAGGGGCTCTCATGCAAGGGCAGATAGGCTTGAAGGTGGCTGGAGGTGTTGTATTTATAGAGAGAAGGTGGCGACTACGATGATGGGGGGTGAGGTGTACGTGGCGATTATGGTGAGAGAGAGAGAGGGAATCATGGCTGAGGTGGTCTCCCGCGAGGATGAGGGGAGTATGGGTTTCGTCGTGGGGGGATCATTGAGTGGAGATGGTGGTGGACATGGTGATGAAAATAGAAAGGGCGAAGATGGAGTGCAAGGTGGGACGACGTGGGCGAGGGATCCTCGGGAGGAAGACGATGATGTCTTGGCCGTTGGATCTTGCGATCCAATGGCCACGATAGGGGTGCTAGGGAGCGATTAGGATTAGATCAGACGGGCAAGATCGAAGGGCGATGGACGCACCACGTGGCAGGATGTGGATGCGGTGCTAGTAAACGGTGGAGATTGCATCTAGAGTTTGATCGAAGGGTTGAGATAAGGGCAGAGATGGACAGAGGCGATCTGGAGAGAAGGAGAGCAATCGGACGGTGATGGAGCACGTCATGTGGCGCAAGGAGGTGAAGGAGATGGTGAGTGGTACAGATGCAATCTGGAGTTGATCAGACGGCTTCGAGATAATGCGGTGACGAATGGCTGAGATCTGAAGTTGTAGGGGATGATCGGACGACCAGGGAAAGGGGGCGCGGGCGAGCGGATAGATGGACTACGTGGCGAAACCAGAGGGCGCCACATGGCCCAATCAGATTAGTTGAGGAAAGAACGTGAAATAAGAAGGTGAAAATGGCTGAATTTGGAAAAACTCAAAACATGAAAGTTGTAGATCTCGATGAGACCTACAAGTTTTATGTTGACCAAAAAAGAAACAAATTCAAATGGAGCGATGAAATACAAGGATATAAATACAAATACATACAATATACAATGGGGGCCCAAAAGCTCAAGTTTTGCATGCGAGCTCCGATTTTAATGAAATTGGTCTTGTTTTGATAATTTTTGAATGTATATTATTTTAAAAGTGAGTAAACCTAGATCGGAGGTTGTATGAGAGAGATATGTGCATTTTAAGATCCATGATTGCAAACTTGAACTCGGGTTTTATTGGTCAATTTTACAAGTTAGCATTTTTTTAATATTTTCTTGTATTAGTATTAGTAATATATTCACTATAGAGTTGATTTTATGAAATTAAGGGTTAGTATAAAATATATAAAATAGGTGATTTTTACAAGTGATTTTGGCTTCTTATTCAATGCAGATGTGAAGGCTAAAATGCAGATATTATCTATGCATGCATGAATGCTAATTATGCAATATAGGTGATGAAATGCATCTAATTACTCGGGAATAGAGCTCTATCTTTAACTTTTAGAGTAGTGAATCACATATTCATACGTTGGCAAGGGTTTTCATGTGTATCATATGGACTTCATAGCAAAGTACAATTCTTTATGCCAGATAAGAGAGACTCGATTCTCCGACGAAGAGACTTCTTCAGACTCCATTCTTCAGCGATCATGCACTCTAATACGATATCCTTCCGAGGTTCCTATGAGAGAAAACCCACTTCGAGGTCCCTATGAGAGAAACCCATCTTCAGATCTACGTATGATAATTAGCGATGCTCTTTGTTCAGCCCTTTTCAGAGATGGAGCAGTTGTCCACATGTTGTGGCAGGCCAGAGTACTCCGACGAGGAGACTCATTTCAGTAGCAGTGACTCTGACCGACGCAGTACAGAGTACTTGCTCTTCGACGAGGAGATTTAGTTGACTCACACTTCAGCCCGTTCGTCCTCCTCACTTATACAACATGAAAAGCAACGTCCTCGACAACACAAGACAGTTGTGCATATTCAGTTGATATTGTCTGTAGTTTCATGTAGCGTGAGTTGAGTTTCTTCCTGTTTGTCCAAGCTGAGAATTTCATGCTCCAGCTTGAGTGGGAGTGTTTGAGTATCTGGTTGTGCACCTTTTATATTGTATATGAGTAAATGAATCTCTCCAGGATCCATTTACCACATCCATGTCTTTAGTCACACATCTATCTGCTTGGAGAAGTGAAGACTCAATGGAGGCTATATATAGACCCCCATACCCATTGTATTTAGATGAGAAAAAGCAATAGACTATCAACCCTTTGTGGTGTTCTCCCGTGGTTTCATCGTGCTCCTTAGGGAATAGAGTTCCACATAAAAATCTTGGTGTTCATGTTTATTTTTTCTGTTATATGCTTCGTTTATCATTTTGCTTCTGCATTCATATTTTCTAACAATAACAACCTATTGTTATTTGTCTCTGTTTCATCATAGGTGCAACCTATATCACATGCATGATATTATTCAAATAATGCCTTCAAACTAGAAAAGCATTATGTCAGAGGAAGACTATCACGTCTCCGATGTAATCGAGTATACTCTATCTTAAATAATACGTTAGAATTCCGATCATGTGTATGTCTCCTTTAGAGACATCCACATCTCATGTGTATTGAAATATAACATAATCTCATCAACATATCATGGAATACCATTAACGATGATCTACGAGCAAACCATAACATTTATCATCCTTGCAAGTGAGATTTGAAGCAGTTTTCTTGTCTTCGGTCTCCATCTCGAATAGTATATGCTCCTTCTTATGTCTGCACACAATCATAAGAAATAAACATGCCCAGTTCACATAATTTGTCTCGTCCAACTATGGGATCGAACCAAAAATAAGGAGCTTGGAACTCCCCTCCACCTTTGGATTATCTCCACCTTCCATCTCTTCAATAACCACACAACTCAAAATAGAA